>CM070517.1:44535426-44759279 GCA_036346375.1 Guadua angustifolia
CACCTAGACGCCGAGTAGATCCTCTAGGTCGAGCCGCCAAGTAGATTCCACGCCTAGAGCCCAGAGCCCCAGACGCCACCCGCCGCATAGATGCCGCCCGTCGCCCGCCGCCCAGACGTCGTTGAGGAGATCCTCCAGGCCGAGCAGATCCTCCACCGCCGAGCAGATCTTCCACGCCGAGCAGGTCTTGAATGTTTTTCTGTGATCTTACTCTAATTTATCAACCCTAATTTTCGGATGTCCAAAGTATCTTCCACCTACTGGCAAATCTTAATGATTGGCGTCCATCTATCCATATCTGAGCCACATCCACCTCCATTTGAGGGTTGCTACGTGCATGAACCAAATTACCAAACTTTAAATTTTCGTAATGTTTGCCATTAAGTGGGTGATGGATATACTAAGTTTAAAGTATTGCATGACCAGCAATTGTTATGAAGCTTCCTTAAAGAACTGTTCTTCTGCAGAACCAGGGCACCTCCATATCCGCTACCTTTTTCCTCATCAGTCAGCTTCAAGTTTCAGGTAATAAGGCGTCATTATTTATTTCCCTTAGTTTTCAGTTCTCTCACAAAGACTGCATCTTGCAAGTTTCCACAGATCCAATTGGAGGTTGCCAATCATAAAGACTGCATCTTGCATCGTCGGTTTTCCTCTTATTTTCGTCGGTTTTCGGCTGACGAAAGTAGTATCGATTCCTGTAGTGTGAGAGCTCTTCTTTTCAAAGTTTTCGAGCTGCGACAAAGAATATCCTGCAACCAAATAGATCACCATATTCTTATGCTTCCCCGTAGAGGCGTAGATAGATTAAGCTTCCAAAGTCTGAAGTAAAATAAAGACTTGCCGCCGTTTTGAACTGCTTTACTCCCCAGAAGTAACTGTGGACAACACAATGCAATGCAGTCTGCTAACTACCTCCTACCACCTGATATTCCCTTCAAGCAGAATTATATACGGACTACTATCTAAAAAAAGAATTAAGGCACATTTGTTTTTGCTTTGGATTCTCTAAAAGCTTATTCTAGATTGTGGTTATAGAGAAGCTGCTTCTCCGAAAGCTAGAATCAAAAAGCACATATGAAATGAATTGTGAATTCTAGTGCATATGGGTGGACTGGATTATGAGAATCGATTCCTAAAATCGGGTTGTTTGTTTTTTATTCAGTTTTTAGGGTGACAGAATCCAGAATCAAAAACAAAAATAAATATACCCTTATATATAGAGTGTTGCTAATCACCTGGTATTTGGCAACCTTGAATTAATATCCAACTTTTCAACTAGGGATACATATGTACCTTCCAACCATGAATACAAACTTTCTACTCGGTTTTCTTTCAACGTTTCACTCAAATTTTAACATTTCAACCAAAATATTCGTAATAACCCTATTGGACTCCAAGCTTTACCTAGATAGACTACCTACCTTTGAGGCCCCTGCGCCATGCGCGGCGGTCGTCAGCTGGTCGCCACACCGCAGCTGAATGCTGGTCGATGTCTTCCTGTTGAAGAAATTCCTTGCTGGGCGCGAGCGATCCACGCATCTTCCCGTTTTTCGGCCGCGCGAGCAAGGCTTATCGCCTCGGCCAGATCTCGGGGTTTGTCACGTCGAACATCGGCGGCCAAGGTGACCGATAATCCCGCTGTAAACATCTCCACTTGGTCAGGGCGCGGTATGTATGGTGTTCGTGACAAAAGCTTCTGGAATTCCCGGCGTAGTCGTCGGCGCGAAGATCCCCTTGCTTCAAATTGACCAAATCCCCGAGCGGTCCTGCAGTCGAGTGGCGCGAAAAGCGCTGGATGAATGTGTCGTAGAAATCAGTCCAGGAGATCCATCCTTCCTCGAGCTGCCAATTGTCTAGCACCTCCTGTGCTTCTCCTCGTAAGTGCAACCCTACCATGTCCACATAATCCCTCTCTAGAATCCGGTGCACTCGTTCAAAGCGCTCGCATTGACGCAACCAGAGTAAGGGGTCGCTGGAGCCGTTGTACTCTGGCAGGTCGAGCCGAGGGGTGCGAGGGATCCAGTGATGGTCACCCGCTTCCTCTGTTTCGCAGCCGCCTCGCCCATCCTCCCGACCAGGTCGCATTCCCCTGCCTGCTATGTCTTGGCGTCGCAGAGCAGCACCACTCAGAGGATGCGCCAGGCCGCCCCCACGTTGCAGCAGGTCGCCTCCCACGGGGTAAGCCATGCCGCTGCCTGGGTGCGAGGGTCCTCCGCCCAAGATGTCGCCGTTCTGCCATGGGTGGCCCGAGCCGCCCGTCGATCCCCGCCCTGTCTGCGGATCGGACGTCAGGTCGTCGCCAGGAGCTTTGGGTGAGGCTGCCGCCGCAAAAATTCGCTAGCGACCGCATTCCGCCGTGAAGCCTTGATTTCTTCCACAGAGGTCTCCAGTTTTGTGATACGTTCTTCACTGGTTCCCATTGTCGCAGGAATGCTTGGCTCTGATACCAATTTGTTGCGACTCGCCTCGAAGCTCAAGCACTGGTCATTGCCCAGTCGAGGCTTCAGTTGGGAAGAGGAAGAAGTCGCCGTGAGGACAAACAGGCAGGAGCACAGCGGTACGACGCCACCGGCCGATTGTCGACGGCAGCGCCAGAGAGGTAAGGAGATAGAGCAGGTTTGGTGGTACCAAAAGCGTACCTTTTCTATATGGCTTTATTCTCTTTATATAGTACTCAGCATACATCTTGAGGTTTAGAAAGGAAACTCTTTAACGTAAGGGAATAGGACTCAACTAAGGAAATAAAGGACTAGTAGAGAAGGCATAATCCGAATTCTGCTGGACCTAGGAGATCACATTGATCTTCTCCTAGTTCGGCACCTGATCTGGCGCCTTCTCTTTCCTATTCTTTCTATAGTATACTCTATCTAATATGTTGTTTGGCACAACAAGATTCTGAGAAGGACGTCCGCATCTCGCAGTTGGGGTGGCGCTGGATCGGAGTGGTAGCTTAAAACACACACACACAAAAAGCTTCTGTGTTTAAAAAAAGCTAGGGTTTCATACATCCCTTTCAACCATGAATTCAAACTTCTACTTGATCGGTTTTCTGTTGACATTTACCTCAAATTTCAACATTTCAACGAAAATATCTGTAAAATTTCTATGGGACCCCAAACTTTACCTAAATAACTGCCTCCCGAGCATGTACAGTGGTATAGAAGCCAGCTGTCTGTAATATGCCTCCATATCATCTATAGATAGCACTAAAGATAACTCATACAATGGATCATCTATATAGTTGTATGTAATAATTTCTTCTCCAGTTAAAAGACTGTTTATACAATAGTACACAAAATAGAAAACTATCTATTAAATAGTAGACAACAATTTCTCTCTCCTCTACATCACTTAAAATCCTATGTGATATAGTCTTACAGATAGCTAATATGTACTATTGTACATGTCCTGAGGCCTTGCAAGTACGCGGCTGTCCGCATCTAGCAGTTGGGGGTGTCTGGATCGGAGTGGTACCTTAAAAAAAAACGCAAAAAGCCCGCACGTACGCGCGCACACAATGGAATATCAATTCGTTGGGGGGTGTTTTGCCAGGTGCACCGTGCACAGCCCGCACGTACGCGCGCACACACTAGCGGGGTTCCCTCGCCGATTGCTCCTCCAACGATCTCAGATTCGTCAGGATTCACAAGCTGAAAACCTGTTAGGTGCCTCGTGGAGATCACGGAGGCGACATGGCAGTCCACCCAAGCCATCTCAAGAAGGGTCACACGGTTTAACTCTAGCAAAATACCGCGACGATGCATGCCGCTAGTCTGATGCTAACTGCTAAGTCCAGTACGTTTTTGTTCTTGTTCTTGTTTTTTTTTTTGGCCCGCGCGAAGTGCAAACCACCACGTTATAGAGGCTGGCGTTCTGTGTGCGCTCGACCGACACGCCGTGTAGAGACGACGCCGATCCCGCGGCGGCAAGTTGACGGCATGCAGCGCTTGTCATGGAACTCGAGCCATGATAAACCAGATTGTGCGTGATGCTGGCACATACAAATACTTAAGTTTTGTGTCGGAGATGCAGTGTTAAGTTGTGCCTGTATTTAGACCTGTAAATTAGATCGGGCTCAAATGAGCTAACCCGAGTACGGCACGAAATTGACGGTCTAAAGCACGACACGGCCCAAAGCATTATGGGCCGGGCCAAGACGGCCTAAATACCGCGGCTTTGGCTGGGCCTTTGAATCACAAAGACAATGGGCCACCCCGCGACGCCCGATTGATCGTGTCGTGGCTTGGGCGGCACGCCCGACGACAAATTTCAACTAATTGGATATCCCCAATCATACACTTTCGCTACTAATTACTGGCCACAGCTGGCGCCACACTAGATAGTGATTAATTACTGGCTAAAAGTAGTTGGCTAATTAGCTTATGACCAGATAGTGATGGGACAGAGAGAGACAGGGGCAAGTGCGACCGCTTCAATCGATTTGGAGTAGGCCTGGGTCGTGCTTGGGCCGGCACGGCCCGATGATGGCACGGCAGACTTTAGTGCCGAGCCGGGTCAGGAAAAAACCATTTCGGACCAGCCCGACCTAGTCCAAAGATGCGGCCGTGCCGTGCTGGGCCGTCCTAAAGCGGCCCGAAGTACGATGGGCTTGTGCCGTGCCGGTCGTGCCCCGACCCAATTTACAGGTCTACTTGTATTAGTAATAATTATATGAACTAGTAACAATTCTTTCGGAATTGCTATAAACACTCAAGTAAAAATTTTTGTCATTTCAGTCGAAATTCTAAACTTTGGATTGTAGGATTCATGCACCGGCCACCTCCTCCTTCGTTCCCAATGAACATGAGACGAGTGTCGCCGCCATCGTTGGCAAAGCCGAGTGCGTGAGTGCCAACACCTCGCCAGTGCATCGCACCACGCTCCGGTGAAGCCGTCTCACCGGAGCCACCGATGGCCCTCCACCGCATCCCCATTACCCCTCCAACGAATGGATGCTAACTCTGCCGCATCCTCCCTCCCCTCTATTTGGTTATCTTAAGGAGATGCGTGGGAGACTCTACCACCCGTGGGCAGAGATGGGCTGGGAAGATGCCGAGGCAGCGGTGGACATGACGAAGCTGTCGGAAAGGAGGCAGCTTGAGGAAGACGATGAGAAGGAGAAGTAACCGGCAGGATTCGATTGAAATCCCTCAAACTTTTAGTTAAAAATAATCACGCCCAAAATTCTTTGGCATATGTATTGGATTGATATGGGCATATGTAGTAGCATATGTGCTTGAGGATTTGGACATTACTACATTAGGTGATTCCATGTGAGAGAATGCAAATTGGGCGCTTAACCAAGGGAAAGCGTTATTTTGTTGCGTAGCTCACTGTATTCGGCTATGGGTAACACCCAAATACCCAATGAGTCCTACATGGCCTAAAAAAAAAAATCCTGTTTGGTAGAGTTTCAGATTCCAGCTTCTCTTAAAATTTGAAACTTATAGGCTAAAATAAAGTGAGTTAAGTTTACATTTTTAGTCTAAAATGTAAACAAGATGATCCATCTAAACACTCTTAATGGACTCACAGCTCCAGCTTCATGAATCTGGTGAAGCTAAAATTTTTAGCTTCACCAGATTCTCAAAATCTGGAGAAGCTGAATCCCTACCAAACAGGCCCTAACAAACAGTAATGTATAAATTAGGGATCGATGCTCCAAGCAGGGATCAAAATTACGTTTTTGAGATAAAACCGGGATGGGCTGAAATCCGAAATTTTGGCGAAATTTGGAAATTTCGGATGAAATCCATTCAAAATTCAAAAGCAAAATTCAAATCCGGTTCATTTGGCACGAAATTTCCGAAATTTCACCAAATTACCCAAATTTTATGCATAAATTGCATTGATCTAAAATTGATTCAAACGATGTCAAAAAATTTGAATTTTTTGTAGGTTCCTGACACATTAGAGATGTTCTCATAAAATTTTCAGGTGATTATCGGTTCTGTAGATTTTTTTAAAATTCAAATATTGATACTATCCCGATGAAACGTTGATCGGCAAGTTTGAACGGATGAAAAATAGTACAAACGACGTTAGAACATTTTGAAATTTTTTTTATGGAGATTCCTAACATATCTATGATATTTCTGTAAAAATTTAAGATGATGATAAAATGTGAGGAATTTTTAAAAATTCAAACATTGGTACTGTCTTGGTAAAGCGCTGAGCGGCAAGTTTCATCCGAATGAAAATTAGAACAAAAGAGATTATAAAATTTTGAAACTTTTTTTGGATGTTCCTGACACATTTATAATATTCTCATAAATTTTTCATATGATGATCAAGTGTCATGAATTTTTAAAAATTCAAACAGTGCTACTATCCTGTTAAAAGACCGATGATCAATACATAGATTTAATTTAGCAATAAAAAGGTTTAAATTTTTTAAAAATTTTACATAAGGGTGACAAGGAAATGATTAATATCTCATAAAAAATTTAAATCATGATCATGTCCTAGTGAATTTATAAAATTCTTAGAAGGCACAATGCCATTTATGTTCTTTTCTCTGCTTGATTTTGAAATATAATACAACAAATTAAGTTCAATTACTTACTGCATTGATAGATTTTATTGAGCAAACAAATAAAGCTTACATTTTTTAAAAATTTTATATAATGGTACTGATAAAATTCTTAATCTTTTATAAAATTTTTAGATCATGATCACACTCGAGAAAATTTAGAAAAATCTAACAAGTTTACTGTCCCAATTATGTCCATTCTGTTTTTGATTTTTTAAAGATAACAAATGATGTTATATTATTATTAAAATTTTTTGTATGATCCTAAACTACTAAGTATGGTACCATAAATTTTTCATATCATTATCAAGCTTGTAATTTTTTTAAAAAATCCGACAATTTTTCTGCCCAAATTTTAAAAAATCTCAAAAAATTAGTTGTTCAACAAATTTTCATAAAAGATCACTTTCTAATAGGTTATTGGACTAAATCCGGTGCTCAAACTTCAAAATCCGAATTTAAAACCTTAAATTTTGGAAATTACTGTAGCAATTTTTTTTTTGAAATTTTAAATTCGACCGGTACATACAAATTCATCCTGGTCCGAAATGCGAAATTTCGCCGAAATTTAAACCATAGCTCCAAGACCCAATAGCTAATAACAAAAAGGATTAACAACGTGACTCGGACGCGGATCCTCTGTCGTCGCCGTCTCTGCCGTACAGTCACTGCCGCGTAGGCCCTACGTCGTGTAGGGCCCACACGGCAGTGACCGTACGGCCGAGATTATAACGGCAGAGAATCTCTTTTCGCGTGACTCATACCAAAAAAGCTCATACGTGTGCGTAGCAACGCGTGTAAATTTCACATGAGTCTGTGTAGACTGTAGAGTTCGTACAACGGGACTCCTAGAGCGCCGGTCCGTACAACTACATACGAATAGCGAGGTACTTTGTGGAGAGCAAAACCAATCAACTCTCCAGGCCTAAAATGGCGATTAGAGGGGATCGAAGCTAGTGATTAGAGAGAGGTAATGATCAATACTAATTTTTTTCTCAAAAGAACCAATCAAAACCCCACTCGATCAAATATGAGTATAAATATAAATTTCCAAAAAAATTAGTCCAAAGCGGATCGGATGAACAGTAAAATCATGGTGAATAGGAAAATCGACACGAATTCAAATCCAAGAACTGATGTAACTTTTGATTAGATGGTCTAAGACTCGTGAAACTTTGCATGCACATTTCTATGGATATTAAGAACAGAGATTACAAAACCGCAATAAACCACTTTACCGCGTGAATTCAAATTCGAATTCAAAAATTTTGAAAGATTTATTTAAAAAATTTCTAAAATTAGTATTAATTTCTCTATTACCTATGGTGTGAATTTTTTTCCGAAAAAAATGATGTTTGAAGATGTTTTGGAGCCTTTTGAAATATTGTTGAAAATAGAAAATACAAAAAGAAAAAGAAAAACGTGGCCCCTGAGATTTCAGCCCACAGGCCAAGCTTGCAAGATGCCCCCTTAAAATAAGAAATATCCAGAATAATCACTGGCTGCATCTATTCACATACAAGTAAGCAAAAGACAAGGTGATGAGAATATCAAATCATCAGAAAGCACATCTATGCTACGCATTTTTTACCAACAATCATCTAGGATTAAAGAGAGTACATGAACACATATTTCTTAGGCATGGACAATTTAATTAGATACATTTATTGTGGTACTAGTGCTTATTACTTGTCTTTCTTTTACACTTTAATATGTTACTACAAATTTTTATACCAACACATAAATCACCAAGGAAGTAAAAAAACCAAGAATAAAAATGACTATTTTTTGCACTTATTGGATTGATATGTGAATGTTATTGAAATGAAAAGTTATTTGTTCACATATTATTGCTAAAACCTAAATGCCAACTTTGCAATTTCAGATTGTCTAAAATTTAGGAAAAGGTCATGCCGAAATTTAGTTTCAATTGTATGTTTGATTTCATTGCAAGTGAAATTTTTTACTGATATCCCGTTTATGTAGATCGAACATGGCATTTCTACGACAATGAAAAAATGATGAAGCTATGCCTATGCCTACTCCACAACTTCAATTGAAAGGTATTATAATGTAAATGGTATTGACAAGTGAATGGTAGTGAAGTTGCGAATGATACACTATGTGATTATGTAAATACATATTTTTGCACTTGTGTGTTTGTAATATTGCAATGGAAGATTATTTATTGACAAATTATTACTAAATACCTAATTTACAGCTTTCAATTGTCTAAAATATAGCAAAAATCATGTTAAATTTTTTCCATATTTAGGAGAGATTATACCAAATTTTTTTCGTGTTTTCACATACCTTCTTTATATATTTATTACAGTTTTACTCAATTTTAGCATTCCCTGTATTTTTACAAATTTTCTAAATTTTTTTTGTAATTTTTTGCAATTTTTTTTGGATTTTCCCTATATTTTTTCAACTCGGCTCGGTTTTCACGATTTTCTCCAAAAACACTCGGTTTTTTTGCGAAAATCGAGTGGTTTTTCATCAAAAACCATGGTTTTCGCCGGTATGTTTGACCAGAATTCAAACTTTTGAATTTACAAATCGTTTGGTTTTTTACGGTTTTCGAACGGTTTCTCACGAAAACCGCTACCGCCGAGCTAGCGGTTTTTGGCTCCGAAACGAAATTGTGAACCCTGGTCAGGAACATATTCTAACCATCAATCGCAAAGTTTGACATCAAAGTTGTGACCTTTTCAAATTTAGACCAGTTTGCATTAAAATCGGGTCAAATACAAAAACTTCACCCTAAACTTGCTCATGGGGATTTGATAATGGAGATAATCTTAGATGATCTCTCACATATCATAGTAAGGAAGAACACCAAAGAGAAATTTCTCAAATGACCAAGAACAAGATCTACCACTAGTTCTTCTTTCTCAAGCCAAAAATCGGTTTCTTGAGAAAACTTTGATAATCAAGTTGAAACTTGCTTAGATAATTGAGATATGATCAACGCAGAATTTATCCATCAATTATTCATCCTTAGCAAACCAAATAGAGAGATAAAAACTCAAGAAGAAAAGAGTAAAAATCTAGAGAAAAATCTTGAGCATGAATTTGATTTTTATTTCATGTCAAAAAGGATGATTACAAAGCCTCTCAGAGGAGGGAAAAGCTCTCTCTAGAGCGCGCACACAAAGACTCTCCTCTTCTCTAGGAGGTCACTTCTCTCAAAATTCTAATCCTTGGTCTTACCCTATCTACATCTCAAGTCTTTGTATAGAGAAGGCAACTAAAATCTGAACTCTAAGTGGATACCATCCATACTTAACATGGGCTAACCCACTAACCCAATACATAACAAGTTTTGCACACTCACACGCACGGTTCTTAAAGCGGCCTTCTCCATGATGCTCCAAACAGATCCATGAGTAGAGCTGTGAAAAAAGCTCGACGCTCATGAGCTGCTCGAGCTCGACTAGCTCTAGGCTTGATTTGAGCTTGATACTGAGCTTGCAAGCTTCACCAAGCCGAACTTGAATAGCTTGTGAGCCTGGTAATATTACTATATGTTAACTCTTACCGAGCTTACTCGAGCCGAGATCGAGTTTAAGAATTTTTTATTATTGAAAAATAGTGTATATCTAATTATTTATTGTTACTAAGTTTACTCGAACTTGGACTGAGCCAAACTTGAGCCGGGAGCCTAGGCTAGTTCGAGCTCGATTCGTTAACAGCCCTATTCACAAGCACAAATTTGTGTCCATGCTCTCTTTAGCTTGACCTAAACCATTTAGGCCCAGCACTGCGATTTTCTAAACCGCCTTGATCTCCGGTAATAGCCAAATCACCAATCTACCCACTTTCGGTCTTTTCGTTCGTCTTGGAGTATCGCCCATGCTCCATCACCATCTATATGGCCCCAGTGACTTACCATTAAGCTTCTTACA
Organism: Guadua angustifolia; assembly: GCA_036346375.1. Taxonomy (NCBI): domain Eukaryota; kingdom Viridiplantae; phylum Streptophyta; class Magnoliopsida; order Poales; family Poaceae; genus Guadua; species Guadua angustifolia. The sequence goes on from CM070517.1 coordinate 44,545,873, forward strand.
CGTACAGATCTCCCAAACTATCCTTATTTGCAAACAGGACTCAATCATTTGGTATGCCACATGTTCTTGACCGCTTAACCATGACAACCCTAGCTTCTTTGACCGTTCTTGAACTTAGCTTCAACATAAGTACAATCCTCACCCACCTTGCTGTTGCCCATCATCATTTCTCGGCGTCTAGCACTTTCACCTGGCCCATTATTCGAGGTGATGCTAGCAGCTCTTGAACAAGCTTGTCGGCGTCAGAGGCTCCACGGCAGACGTTCCAGCAGGAAGAATCTCGGCAAACAACCACCGAGGTTGGTTGGCTCTCGATGTCGTACCCAATTGACTTGTGGTGAGCCCTGCCCATTTGGAAGATAGCTCGTCGTTAACAGAGGAAAGGAGGTCATGAATTGAAGCATTAATTTCATAGCTCTTGACCTTGCCTGCATCATTAGGTGAGAAGGGCAGCTTCTTTCTCCAAGTAAAATGGAACAGAGGGATTCGGCCGCAGATCATTCACCAGGCTATAATCAGAAGAGGTCAATATGATCAGAAGAGGTCAATATGATCGCGCAATATATTTTGGACGTTTTCCCATAAGTACTAGATTGAAAATTCTACGAGATCTCGTCACCTTTAGACCTATACTAAACCATCTTAATCTCATAATATAACAGAATAAATTAACCATCTCTTTGAACATATAACGGAATAAATTAACCATCTCTTTGCATCGAAAGAGGTCCAAGCAAAGAGTTAAATCTGAGGAGGTCCCATATTTATTTGGTTCGGCTACTACTGGTTCTTATATGCATTGCCTTATTCTTTCTTCTGACGATCTGGTTCACGAGTCGCATGCACCGGCACGTCGACCTGCACCGCATGAACCTGCGCCGGCGCCTCCGCGCCTCTGCCGACGCCGTCCTTCCGACCTTCCTCGCGATCGGCCCTCTCCACCTTCTCCATGGTCATCGCGCCGACGTCGACGGCGGTCTTCGCGACGGCGCCGACCGCGGCGGACACCCACGCGGCGCCGCGCGACACGTAGGGGCTGCCCGCGACGAGGTTCGCCGCGCGCTGCTCGGCCGTGGTGAGCGCGCTCCGGGTGAGCTCCGACACCTGGAACCGCTCGTCCACGCCGCGCACGGCCCCGCGCGCCGCCGCCGTCCCGAGGCAGAACTTTTGGCTGAGGCCGAGCCTCCGGTCCAGCAACGCCACCCGCCGGCTCGCCGCCGACAGCAGCTGGTGCCGGTCGTCGAACGACCGCGCGCGCTTCAATGCGTCCTTGCTCAGCACGAAGCCCCTGGCCAGCATCGTGCTCACCACCTCCTCTGCCTTCTTCACCGCCGCCTCCGTCGGCGTCCTCGGCGAGCTCATCTCCTTTGTTACATAATTACAAAAAATTTGCATGCACACATGAATCACTACGTTGAGGAAGCATAACTGACAAAGTCACAAGGTTTGCATAGGATAGTTAATTGCAAGTGAAGAGCATGAGCTCTTACTTCTGTTTGGGGGTAGGCTTCTGGCGGCAGCTCATAGTCTTCCACTGGAGTGATATTCACAGAAACATCAGATATGCTTGCTCCCTGAAACAATGCATCCATCACAGCATTTCAATATTGAAATTAGTGATATATGAGAAAAGAAATAAAAGGTTAGATATTTGCAAATAGGACAGGATGGGGAGAGGTGATTTACAGAGAGGAGCATTGCTGTGTCTGCTCCATGGAACTCCTTGAAGGTCACATAGGCAACTTGTGATGTCTCCGATTCCCTGCCATGATGAGCCAGAGCAGAAAGAGACGCATGAATACATGCAGAGATGAGGGTATTGTGCATGAGTGATGACTGACAAGGAGATGACCAAGGAGGGGGGACCTTCGCATCTCGACGTATTCGATCTCGCCGGAGAAAGAGAAGAACTCCCTAATGTTGTCGGCGGTTGCAGAGGGAGAGATGTTGGTTACCTTGATTGTTCTCGCCTGAAACGGAGAGAAGATCAAACCACATCTTATAGATTGCGCTTGTTGTAATGCGTGTCTTTCACTTTCAGTTAGCAAATATGCATGCAAGGAAAAAATCTGAATGCGCTACTAATGAACAATTACTACATTGTTAACTGATGTGATGTTTGTCAATCCAATGCTTGTGTCATTTGAAACAACATTTTTAATAGAGGAATTTTTACAGTAGATAACATAAGTAGTAAGTAGTGGCAAACACCATCCCCAGACGGGAGACACCAATAACACCGTTTTATGTTTGTAATTCATCGTAATAGGGCATTGTAAATCAATGGACAGTTTTTTTTTCTCATGTCATATATGATACGAGCAAGATCATGCTGCCATGAGTGACATTCAGGTATGCTAGCTAATCTACAGCATGATGCCGGGATGTGCACTCACATCAGAGACATCAATGGTCCAACTGGGGGAAGTGCTGAGTTGTGGTGGTGGTGAGGTGCTGAATTGAGGAGCCACTCCTACCCTCAAATAACCCGGGTCCAGCCGGACCTGCAGTAGGAGACATGATCAGGGTTTAATTCGATCTCTTTAGAAACTAGATTCGATCTCTTTAGAAACTAGAGAGAGCAAGATCTTGGGACTAATCAATGTTCAGACTTCAATTTCTGCAGGTCCATTGACATGCCAGTAAGAAACTGGTTGTGAAAGTATAGTGATCAATGAGGAATGTGTGTGCAATAGTCATCGTATCAAGTGCTTCTTCTCTGGAGTTTCCCCTACAGGAAAATTGCATGGATCCTAAAGTATCTCCTAGAGTATCTGTCGATACAAATGGTCTGGTAAAATTTCAGTTCTGATTTCATTTCATTGATGAAGGTGATCACATCTATCATAATTCATTTGATCAAGTTTTTTTTTTTAAAAAAAAAACTGATCCATTGTCTGATACGATCAAGATATAACATCAAATGCGGAGGCGGGTTGCAACTAATCTGAGAGGAAAGAATGAACAATAACTCAACAAGAGGAGAAATGCAACTATTCTACTAGCTAGTTAACAATCAAATAATAATAATAGCAATGTCGTGCGATCACTCACTGCCATGAACGACTCTTGCATCCACCGAGCCGGCCGGCTAAACGGTGATTTGCAGTGACGCAGGAGGGTAAACCAGATGCCTCTGATCTCTCTCTCTCTCTATCTCCCGTCAGTTTGTGCACTCCAAAAAAGATGTCCTCGGATTAGCGCATGCAGAACGATCGATGTTCCTGCTCACTAGCAGTCCAGGGTGTGTATGTGAGAGAGAGAGAGAGAGAGAGAGAGAGGACATGGCAGAACTAATACCTTGACGTGTGGAGCAGCGGCAAGTTCGGTTCAGTCGTGTAGACAGGGAAAGAGATCATCGAGGATTCCGTGCTCAACCGGGGCTTCGCCATGTCTATCAGAACCACGGATTAGTTTTTTTGGTTTTTTACCTTTTCTCTCCCGCGTCTTGGTAGTTTTTTTCTTCTTATTGTCCTAGCTGACCTCTGTTTTCTTCTTCAGATGGGAGAGTTTTGGTAGTGGTTGTTTTTTCCGTGGGTATTGTAAGGTTTTTTCCGATTTTCTTCCTTAAAAAATTGGCCCCTTTTTTCTCTCTCTTTGTTTCTTCTTAATATAAATTTACAGCAATTCTCTTGGTGTTGGTTAAAAAAAAAAAGAGATCGATCGAGCTAAACAGGCTGAGCAGCACGCCAGAGCCGGTTCCAAGGACCGAACCCATTGTTGTTATTTTTTCCGGCTATGGACTGCAGTGAATAATCTTGGGCCGGCCTGCTTTATAGCCCCAACAAATATCATAAAAATGGATTGAGTCTCTTGGGCCGAAACATTCTCAACTCCTGAAGGAAAGGGGGAAAAAGTGTACTCCTGTGCTTCTCCAACAATCGATAGGACACTTGAACGGATGGAAACCCAAACAAGGAAGCAATACAGTTGCACAGATCTTAAAACAAATAAATAGATAAATAATTTCTCTATATTTTTTATTTATGTTTTATTATTTATGCTACCATTAAAAAGAAAAGCATAGAAACACTTCTCAGTAAGGAAACACACTGGCTTATTTTAGGATGTTCACTTCATTAATTAAGTGAGAAATTTTAAGTTGCATTATATAATTAATATACAGTGGCAAGTAGAAATTAGATGTAACTATTGATTTGTTGAGAGTATTCTTACTATTTTACTATTATAGAAAATATAAATAAATACTACTAATCCGGTTAATTGAATCGAAAAAAATGAACAATCTATATTAAATTTAGTGTATTGTAATAAAAAGCCCTTATGATGCTAGCTACAAATATATATTGCTAGCACTCCCTCCGACAACAAATAGTTATAGTTTTAGATATAGATGCAATCAAACTTTTAAAACCGATCTGTTATATCTTTTAAATATTTTAAATTGAATACATAAAAATCTATACGTAGATTTGTCTTAAAAATACTTTCATAATATTATAATTTTATTAAATTTTATAAATATATTATAATAAAAATTAATGATCAACTATATATTTTGGAGTCCGCTCGCTCCAAAATGACAACTATGCGGTACGTACAGAAGGTACATCAAAACTGAAGCAATCTTGTTTTGTCTCGATCGCTTTGGATTTCGTGCCTGCAGCAAGCCATGACCGTCTGTGGCATGCATGTCACGCACGTTGCAGGACAGCTTCACGTCGATTGGTCGAACATGCAGGGTGTCGAACGGATACGAATTGTCTGTATTATTTGGCTACATTATTCGATAGGAGACAGATACACTTTAGATCTTGTTACTCCTGACTTATCCACGTGGATGGTCCGAGAGACTGAGATTTTATTCATATTTCCGGCTGGCTCACGTGGATTTTGGTCGGAACAGGTCTCTCAGACGAGGTCATAGCTTTTTTCATTCAGTTAACAATTTCTCCCCTATCAGTATTAGTATAAAATATGTTTGGAATTTTGTCATTCAAAATGTTATTTTATCTGAACTATTTATATTCATATTTAAAATTGGTAAAGAGTACACATATTTTATTAGAGAGCTATATATAGCACGGTATCCCGTCACTTCCTCATCCGATGGAATACGTCGCAGCTCCGCACATCTCCATCTCCACCCTCGCCCCTGCCTCCCCCTACGGATGGCGGCAAGCTCGCTGCCTCATTGCGCCGTTAGCTCCTTCCCCACGACCACCCCGCCCAACCTAATATTTAGTGTGCTGCTATCTCGTTGTGCCTCCCTCTGTCGCTGCCCACCGCCTTCCACTCCCACCCATTGTCCGCTGCCGCTGCCCACCGTCGGGCCACCACCACCCTAGCCTCCCTCTACAGCCAGGGGGAACAGTGAACCCATCGGCGGCGAGTTGAGAACGAGCCATGGTGATGAGGTCCGCGAAAGATGACAGATCCGGGGAGACCTCGCTGTGCCACCTCCATGGCCGATGAAGAGGATAGAGGGAGAGGGGAGACAAGGTGGAGTGTGAGCGAGAGAGGGTGGGGCGACGAGGTGAGTGTGAGAGGGAGGGAGGGAGGCACGCTGCGGCAGCATTGTATATCGTAGGTTAGCTATCTACGGTATACCGTAGATTAGTTTTTCTAATTTTATTTTAGTATCACTAATTAGTTGAATGTGTATTTTACTTTAAGGTGGATTCATGTTTCTTTAAAGTGAAGTAAAGAAATTAGAATGATTAAGTGTGCTATATATGTGCCATTTTCTGGCGGAATTTTCCGTCACCAAAATTATAAACTTAGCCTTGAACTCGACGATTGTTTGCAAGAATGGGATAAATTGCCGCCGTAAGGTTTTCTCCATTTGTTGGTAGCGAGTGAAGCAATCTTGTTTTGCCTCGCTGTAAACACTACCGAGAGGGCATGTACAATGGTACATATATGCTGTCTATAAGAGTATGTCACATAGGATTTTGGATGATGTATGAGAGAGAATGAGGAAAGAAAAGATGTTGTCTATTATTTAACAGACGACCTTATAGATAGCTTTGTACTGTGTATACTATTGTATAAACAGTCTATTAATTATATAAGAGGTTATTATATACAGCTATATAAACAGTCTATTGTATGAGATTGTCTTTAGTATCGACTATAGATGATATGAATATGTATTATAGACAGTCACATGCCGTAAGGGATGAAAGACGTTGATAGCTTTGGATTCCATGCAACAAAACAACGCATGTGATGCACGCGCATGCATGATGCACGATATGCAGCACAGTGATTTGGAATTTTGCCTGGTCAGTTTCGGGACGTCTGCAAGAAAAACCAAATAAAGCAAATCTGGAATATTCGAGTTCATTAGGATTATCGTTCCTCTTCGAGTCGTTTAATATTGGGACATTAACAAGTCTAGACAATCTCTTGATACGATCGTTGTGTTTTGGTGGACCATCAACCCATCAACAGATGAGGGGTTGCCAGATGGATCTTGGTATCATCAGCCAGTGCAGACAACGAGTGGTATATGCAGGTAATGTATATGGTGATTGAGTGCTCAATCATGCACGTAGTCGTAGGCTTGTAGCCTCGTCTGAGACCACATGTGGAGATCGGAAATAGATCGGCTCTACGTCCGTGTTTATCTGCATCTCTCTCTTTCACAGTGTTAAGTTTTGTCATGGCAATGTCTGAAACTCTGGGAAAACCATGAGGATGAATTTGCAACCTCACGAAGCGTTGGCACACGGACATGTGATCGAACTCAGGAAGCTAGGTGAGGAGTCCCACCCCTTCAGCGTTGGCAAGACGAGGCTGTCTCTCTCCACTATTTACCGTTCTTTGAGAACGATATTTAGTTATTTACCACGTTTCATCGAGGCTTATTAGCTCCAGATGAGCAATGTTTTTTTTATTGCACAAACGATGGATACAACCACTACTCTACACAACGTGCAAATTGCGCTAGAGCGCAGGGACACACAACAGTCGTGTCTGTCTCACAAGATTAATTAGCAGCTAAACAACAATTAATGGCGCCCGATGAGTCAATGGGCATGCATGCATGCACACTTCTGCTTAATTAGAGCCGCGCGGTCTTGGTGAGCCCCCAGCTGTGCAGGACGGCGCCGGCGACGTCGTAGAAGGCGAGGTGCGCCTCCGCCTTGGTCAGCCGCAGCGACATGAACCCCTGCCCGTCGTGGAAGAACTCCACCTTGTCGGCGTTCGGAGTGCGGATGCCGCGCCACGCCTTCGACCCTCCGCCGCTCGTCAGGTACTGAAGCGGGCTGCAGATTAAAAATTCGATTTTGTCCATCAAGAAGAGAAGAAAAGAATACGCGAGGACTCTCGACCTCGCAGTTAACTAACTGCATTGTGTTGATGAACACTGAACAGATCATGGAGCAATTAATTAGCTAGCGTGCATGCAGTAGTACTGGTTGAGCTGACCTGTCCCTGCTGCTGATGTGCTGAAGGCAGTGGTCATGGCCGTTGAGGTAGAGGTCAACCCCATGGGCCTGCATCCATTTTTGCCATTGTGAAACAAGTTCAGATGTGATAAGAAAATGTACGATCAAGGCATGTATATGTGGTGCATGCATATATACCTTGAGCATCGGGAGAAGCAGCTGCAGGATTTCCTGCGTGTCTCCGTGCTCGCTGACGCTCCTGATGGTGTGGTGGCCGACGACGATCTTCCACGTCGCCTTGGATTGCTTCAGTGCAGCATCCACTTCCTGGAAATCAAATTCAAACGAGCACAAGTTATGAAATTAGATCAAAATATGATAAGAATGGATCACCATGACCTGAATATATCAACTGATTTTCTTATATCCATGAATTGTGTGCATGATTATACCTTGAGGACATTAGCGACGTAGGTCTCACGAGGAGCAACACCTCTCCAGTCGTACTTGCTGTTCTTAGGGTTGTTCCAGTACTTGAGGACGAAGGGCGTCGTGTCCACGAAGAAGAAATCCGCAATCTCTTCAATTTGTTCAGCGACAAAAAAGATCAAGATGCAAAAATACATATATGCATACATTCAGAAGTATGAGCATGAATGCCAGCGTTTTCTCAACAAGCTTAGTTTTAAACCTTAAACTTTTGGATAAGATGGTCAATGTACACCCGTGGCTCAGATTGACAGAAGGTTCTGAGCTCGAGACCTAACTAGAGATGAAACGCTGTCACTCACCCGCGTTAACGACGAAGGACTTCATGCAGATCCACCGGCTGTCGACTTTGCGGAGAACAGGGCTCAGCTGCGCAAGCGCGTTGCCTCTGTAGTCATGGTTACCAAGAACTGCATTTCACAGGGACAAAATTAAACGTCAGATTGGAAGGCCTGAACAATTAATAGTAGTACGTAGTACTTACTACTCCCTTTGCAATTTGCATCATCTGAGTTAAGCACTGAAAAAATTAGTAGCAGAGGAGTAGCATTGCAGGCATGGATTACCGGTGTACCAGGGCTTCTGGAGGCTCTTGGCGGTGTAGACGTCGGTGAAGGACTCCTCGAAGGCCTTGTCGTCGACGCCGGTGAGGCCGTTCTTGTAGAAGTTGTCGCCGGTGGAGATGACAAAGTCGATGTCCATCTTCGCCCCTATCACCCCCATCTACAAGCATAAACATATATACATGTTTCAAATCTTCCATGAGCCAATAGATCACTTATGTCACTAGTGGTCGAGCTCATTTGCGTTGCTAGCACATAGCTATCAATGCAACAACTTCACTGGATATTCTTGGCCAGAAAAGAACATCTTGAGTGCATATTCTCTCCACGAGCCAGCTGGGAAAATTAAAAATGAATGCAAACCAAGCATAGGATTCCATAACCATGGCAGAGAACATGTCCAATGAGAGCGTGACATAAAAAAAGAGAGATAAATTTGTCGCTTTTAAGATATGTGGCGTATCAAAATTATCCATCATTTTGGTATTACATACGTACACATGTGCCTTGTTAGCATTTTTTTTTTCTAGAGGCCCTTGTTATCTCTTAGCATGCACGCAATTAAGGAATTCTTTTTCTTAAATCACATGTACTTATCTAAATTGAGCGCAATTAGCAAATGCCTTCATAGTGTCGTACGTTGATAATGGCTGTAAATAATGTTCTGTGCATGATGTAGCAGTAGCACAGACATATATACCTGGGTGGCAACATGGGACTGGTTGAAGGTCCCGCGCCTGCCCCAGTCACCGACGGCGAGGATGGTCAGCGACCCGTCGGCCTTGGGCGAGTGCTCCAGCCGCGGCAGCTCGGCAGCCGCCGGCGCGACAGCGGCAACAGCAACGAGGACGAGGAGGGCGCAATCGGAGCCATGGCGGAGCAGCCTCGGGGCGTCCTCACCTCGGCCGGCAGCTCCAATTGCCCGTTGAGGGAGGAGAGATTGGGAGGCGACCAAAGTGTGCGCGTGTATTTATAGCGGAGTGGCACGCGCCACAAATTATCGGAGCTCCAGTGGTAATTGGGAGGCGTGGTCAATGTGCGGCTGCACGTGGGCCCTGGGCAATGGTTATTGTTTGTGTGCTTAATTATCTGGCTAACCAGTCAACTGCGCTAGCCCTGCGGGCTGCGGCGTTTGGAGCTGCCAAGATATGAAATTTTAACGGTTTTGAGGGACTGAATTGAAAGACATCGCTGGGTGGTGGCCTGGATTGGGCTTACCCGGCCGGATTTGGAGCCGAATCCTGTGTAAAGGGGCCCGAAACTCCTCTTCCAAATAGAGCCAGGCTTAAATTTTCCATGACAAGTTGTGATCGGCAACAGATAGCAAAGAATAGTTGTTACAACTTGCAAGTTACTCACTCGGGTTAGTTGTCGTTTTGGATATCTATAACTTCGACCACTAATTTATATTATAATATATTTAAAAAATTAATAAAATTATAATATTGTGAAAGTATGTTTTGAGACTAATTACACATATAACTTTCATGCATTCAATATAAATATTTAAAAAGATATCAATAGCTAAAGTTTTAAAAGTTTAATTGCATGTATCTCAAATCAACAAGTTCTTGTAAACCGGAGAGAGTACAACACAACATCGATCATGTTTGAAAATGAAAAAAACCGCATTATGGTTTAGTACTCTAGTTACTAGCTCTGTGAAGCCAACTAGCACCATTAGCACCTTGCTTCTTGGCAAATTAGTACCAAATCTGAAGAAATGGTTTACTAAAGAGTCTCAGTCTCTCAAATAGGCAGTACTCACTTGCAAACAGCAGAGTTGTACAAGCATGCATAACGTATTAACACTTGCAACGACCTTTAATAACTTACGTAATACTTGCATAAGACACAATTATGGCATCTACAACCGTGCGTTTTGTCACAGTATCACACGCACAACGTACAACAGCAAAAACTGCGTCCGATTCACACGAGCAATTGCTTCTGGTTAATTAATTGACTAGAAGTAGAAGGCTAGATCGAACGAAGCCTGGATGTACAGCAGCAGCAGCAGCAGTAGATCGCGGTGGACGGCCTCATGACTTGGTGAGGCCCCAGCTGTGGAGGACGGCGCCGGCGACGTCGTAGAAGGCGAGCTGTGCCTCCGTCTCCGTCAGCTGCATCGACAGGAACCCCTGCCCGTCGTAGAGGAACTCCATCTTGTCGGAGGTGGTCTTGAACTTGCCCGCCCACGCCCTCGACCCGCCGCCGCTCGTCAGGAACTCAAGGGGAGGACTGCATGCGAGCGCAATTTTTCTTTAATTTGTTGCTGATTTTGTAGTTGCAGTTAATGTGTCGCCGATGAACATGTCTGTCAGTTACGATGTTGTGGTCATCACCTGTCCATGCTGCTGATGCGCTGCAGGCAGTGGTCGTGGCCGTTCACGTACATGTCAACCCCATTGGCCTTGAGGACAGGGAGGAGCTGCTCCACGAGCTCGGAGGTGTTGCCGTGCTCGCAGCCGCTGCTGATGGTGTGGTGGCCGACGACGATCTTCCACGTCGCGTTGGACTGCGTCAGTGCATCCTCCAGATCCTGGCAAAACACACAGGTTAATTACGGCCGGAATTGAATTGATCGCAAAGCCCATCAAGACCACAAGATTGCTCATATGGATCAGATCACCTTGAGGAGATTGGCGATGTAGGTGTCGCGAGGAGCGACCTGTCTCCAGTCGTACTTGCTCTGGTTCCAGTACTTGAGCACGAACGGCGTCGTGTCCACTAGGAAGAAGTCCGCGACCTCTTCAATTTGTTCAGCAAAAAGAAAATGTCCAGGTGTAAAAAAAAAACAATTGTGCGTAAAAAAATGAGCAGAGTGATCCGTCTCTCTTTTCCTATAAACATTTTAGCTTGCAGTAAACTTTTCGATGAGTCGATCTGTGTCATAGAAGACACTACTAGGATCGGAAAAGTTACCGAGTGCCGTAGTATTGCAGGAAATTAACACTACCAGAATACGGGAGACGCGTTTGGTGTAGGTTCAAAACCGTCCAGTGAGCCTTACCGCCGTGTGTTGATCACTTGCTACTACCTTAATGTATCGAGGACGTACGGTAAAAGGCTCTATTACCGGATGTTTAAACCTCTCTCGACTGTAATTTTCAGCACTCAGGAGCTAAACAGATCCTAGCTAGTAGTGAGGATACAGGCTTCTAAGATCCTGAGTTCGAGATCTGTATGCAAAGTTGGCAAGCTTTGCCCACCTGCGCTGACGATGAAGGACTTATTAACGGAGGTCCACCGGCTGTCGACTTCTCGAATGGCAGAGCTCTGCTGCGCAAGTGCGTCACCCGTGTAGTCATGGTTGCCAAGGACTGCATGCATGCATTGCACAGAGCTAGCATTAGTACATAGTAGCATACCGCATATGTATGCATGCATGCACGTATGTATGTGATCGAGTAGCATTAGTTGCATGCATCGTCATTACCAATGTACCAAGGCTTCTGGAGGCTGTCGGCGGTGTAGATGTTGGTGAAGGACGCCTGGAAGCTGGCCGTGTCGTTGTCGCCGGTGAGCCCGTCGTCGTAGAAGTTGTCGCCCGTGGAGATGACGAAATCGGCGCTCAGCTTCTCCCCGACCACTCCCATCTACACACACATCGATAACCTTAATTCGATCAGAGCGGTAGCTGCGAGCTGCTACGTCATTTTAGATTTTCAGAGGGATAACCGGATAAGAATCTAGCTAATTTGTCCAACTAATTAGTCAATTTAGGTCCAACTCAAGTAGCATGCATGCATGTGAGTTGGAATGCATATCCTGTCTTGTTACTCGCTAGCTAGGTTGGGAAACAATGATTGGGTTCGTGTTCATCATCTCAATTTGAACTAGCTCATAACTGCTTCAAAAAGGAAAATAGTGACCGTACCTAACAGACACAAGAGAATAAACAACCCCGGCCTCTACTTTCGGCTACTTAAGTAAACAAAGATCCATGAATGACAAGCACTTTATGCACCAAACATATGCGTTAAATATTTTTGGAAGTTAACGTGTGTTATCAGAGAGCTAGACGTGCACATGTGTATTCAGCCCATCAGGTTTCAAGTCTTAGACTTGACACTCGTGTCCATCGATTTTAGAAGTGTACACACATATGCATGCCAGTGGGAAAGTACATGCCTGTGCTCTCAGAAATCTTGTATGCCTTTGAGATATTCATCAGTGGAAAAGTGCATGCCTGTGATTTGCGAGGCCTTGGGTGCCTTTGATTGGTCAGTGCGTGCCGGTGCTCTGTGAGACCTAAGATATCTTCAATAAATTCCTAGCAGTGTATGTAGAGGATGCGTACGTATGTGTCGGTGGTATAAGTGTGGTGTGTATCTGCTTGTACTCCTAAAAATACAAATTCACTATTTCACTCATGCTAACTGGCCTCAAAAGCATTAGTTTGCGAAGGAGAAAAAAAAACAAAGCGTTAAAAGTCCACATATATTCTGCAATTAAAAGGAGTCTTCGAGGTCAACAAGTTGTTAGTTCAACGGTATGACACTTATGCTGTGTGGCTATATATAGACCACGATTTGAGTTCTACTAATAACCATATTTTAGTGAGTTTTCATAGATTTTATGTTTGATCATGTGACCTTTCAGTTGCTGATCCTTAAGGATAACTGCAGTGTTAATTAACGAGCTGTGTCATGCATCCTTTTTTAAAAAACGTTAAGTCGGTTTATTGTAGTTTTTTTTTTTGAGACGTACTGTAGTTTTTTTCTAATATTTGATCATGCGGCTTTTCGGTCGCTAAGCCTTAAAGATAGCTGTATTAACAAGTAGCAAATTAAGAAAAGGAGAGCCTTCACCGTGCATCGGTCCAACTCCTTTATAATAAGACATAATATTTCTATTATATTACTAACAGAAGCTATAAATTTCCCACAATAATCAGAGAGCAAAAAAGAAAAAAGATCTACACCACCCATTTTGTAGGACTATATTATAACGGTGCATATGCATATTAATGAAATATATACTGCAGCAGCTATAGTTGTATAGGAAATAAAATTATATTTTCAATCATATATAACAAATAAAACTATAATTGTAAATATAAACATATGTATGTGGTATCTAGCCACGCATCTGCGTAAGAAATTAGGCTAGTTATGTACATTATCCGAGAGAAATATCTTGTGATCATAGCAAGCGTTCAGGATTCAGAAAATTTACCGCAGGGTCAATTATTGCTATATTTTAGTGGAGCTAGTCATTTCTACAAATTTGTGTGAATTTGTACGTAAGTGTTTAAGGTATAGTTAAGGGTATTTTGCGAATTCAAAAGCTATGGCACATGATCACATCACAATTAGTCTATTGCCCCTTCATTAACCAGCATTACAAAGCTAACGCTGCACTTGCACTTGTATCTTCGAGAAAATAGGCCGGGATTTTTTATTGTACAAAAATGGCAGCCAAGCACGAGAACATGCATGCATGGTGACGATTATATATACCTGAGAGGCAACCAGGGTCTGGTTGTACTGCCCACGCCTCCCCCAGTCGCCGACGGCGAGGACGGTCAGTGACCCGTTGTCCTTCGGAGCGTGCTCCACCCGCGGCAGCTCGGCCGCCGCCGGCGCGAGCATCGCCGCTGCCGCGAGGACGACGAGGGCGGCGACCGGAGCCACGACTGGACAGCCACAGGGCATCACCATCGCCGGCTACTACGATTGCTCCAGGAGAGGGAGAGGAGAGACGACTCAAGAGGTGCAGTGGTGACTGGAAACGGAGGTGTATGCGCATGTATTTATAGCAGAGCGGCAGGGAGGGAAAGCAAAGAGACTCGTCGGCGCCACTCCAATAATCTGAGGAGAAATCGCTCGGCGTACGTGACCAATCAATGTGCGGCTGCAGGTGGGTCCGGGGCGTCAGTTAGAGACAAGGACAGTGAGCGTGATGGCTAGGATAACTTGATAAGGAACTAAAGGGAGCGCGTCCTGCGCTAGTACTACCCGCGGCATTGAACAACGTCTTGTACAAAGTGCGAGTGATGTGCGTGTACCGACTTGATGAATAGTTGACACACAAAACTTCACGCCTTTCCTTTTCTGAATCCCATCTGTATGCATGCTTGCTTAAACGACCTGGTTAATTTCGTAAAGCCTTGTGTTATATAGTGGTACTACGTGCTGTGATACGTGTACTCTTACGCTTAGGAAAGCTCTGTTTAATTTGGATAAGTTGAGACGGGTTAGGATTTCGTTAGGCTGTCTTAGGCCGTGGGGATGAAGTGGAAAGGGGATCGAATCGTCCCTGGACGAGGAGCGGTACTTGGGTGGAGGAATGAGGTTTGAGGTGGCATAGGGTGGGAAGGGTTCATCCCACTTTGACATAATATTGCCAAATTATTCGGCCGAGTGGTGCGGCAAAATTTGCTGCGTCAACGCATTTCACCTCGTTTTCTCAGTGCACGTGACTGGAGATAGGATTCGATCACCACCTTACCAGATGGCGTGGGGTGGTCGGGGAGGCTACAGAGCGGTTGGACCTAGAGGTGTGGCCTCAAATCTGGTTTTCACAGCTACGCCCTTGACATCGTGTGGTATCCTTTTCACGGCTACGGCCTTGACATCGTGTGGTATCCCTCTTTCGTCTGCATCATCACATCAAGCCCCAACGCTATGTTGTGGATCTATGTTGGCCGTTGCCTCGTCTTTTAGACTCGCATGGGAGGCGGTGGAGTGGCAACGGCGGTGTCCTGGGAGGGTCGTAGGGTTTGGGTTGGGAGGGTGAGAGAGAGAGAGAGTTTCTGCAGTTGAAAATTCTAGCACTGTGTTCTTTCCAAACTAGCCACCATAAGTGTTCCAGCCTTCTTTTCTTCTTCCATGGAACTGAGAATTGGACCACCAGTCTAAGTCCTGGCCTGCCCCATGCTTAGATGCAGAGAAGATTTTTCTTAAAAAGAAACCTTTAGGCCTAAATGATATGTCTAGATGCGAATTGTTTTTATTAAATAATTTTTTAAAAAACATTTTATTGATAACCTCTCGCAAACTTTATTAATGTTGGACGAGACTCAACGTAGAACATTTGTTTATAATTTGATTTATTTACTAGCTTGCCGAGATATGCTCTGCTTGATGTGTGTATGAAAAAAAAAATATTTTATTGTATGACTTAGGATCCTTTCTACTAATATGTATTATTTTTTTTAGAATTTCGTTGCAATGTACGGGCACCCTACTAGTTAATCATAGAGAGAACTTGACACATGTTGACATGTAAGCTAGGCGAGCTCTGTATATAGATAGATATTCACCGATATGCGTAGTAATCCCGGAAGGTGCTATACAGTGGCTCTACCAAATCATCATCATCAGGATCGTATATCTTAGCCGTTGCTATGACGGCAAGAGAAATTACGAGGAGGATTAGCGTGATAACCCGGAGGATTAGGGTTGCGGCAGGGACAGCTCTGCGCAGGGATGCCATTGTTTGTTGCACACTGCCGAGCTGTTAATTAGTTGATGTAGCTAGCTAGCTGCAGCAGCAAGCCAGCAACGGTTCTTTTCAAAAGGCTATATAGAGCTCTGCAGATTTGCAGGCCACTTTGGGATTATCGTCAGATTTTGTTAGGAGTACTTGTCTAGCTATCATCAGAATCTGCACGGAGTAGTTTATTTCTTGTTTTAATCGCCTAAGGGCCGCAGTCGTTGTCTTGGAAACTTGGCAACATTTGGCTGGACCAAAGGCTGGTAACAGCATGAACTAGCAGGGTCTGCACAGTGTAAAAGTACACGGGCTAGCTAATTTACCGTGAGGGTGATGAAAAGGAATTGTAAGCCTTCGATTTGGCCAGCAAATTAATCTCGGAAATTGCTAAGGAATACTCAGTGGAACTTCTGCATGCAGTACTGTGAAGAAAACCGCCGCATGGTCTAAACGGCCGAGATCTTACCAAGACATACTTACCTGTTGGTACTGTGCATCACTGGCACTATAGCGGCACTGTAGTATTAGTAGATTACTGGCCGGAAGAAACTGCCGCATGGTCTAAACGGCTGAGATCTTACCAAATCATGCTTAATTACCCGTTGGTACTGTACGACACGGAGCACTATGTTGGTGTTTAATGAATTGTTGATTGATCCATGACGTCTGTTGATTACGGTTTTGGCAACTTTTTCCTTCAAAACAAAATTAGCTGTTGATTGGTTCATAAATATGTTGACAGTGTGATTATGGATACTTTTTTCCCCTCTAAGAGGCACTAGAATAGGATCGAGTGCAGCCGAAAAGGCTCATGGTTTAAGAAATACAGCCGAAAAGGTCTAGCGGTTTTCAAAGGAAAACTTCTGTAATTATTTAAGAAATACAGTAGGCATGCAACAAAGATCAGAATGGAAGCCTTAATTATTACAGAGCACGGTCCAATCTAGAAGGCAATAATATAGCTAGCTACTTGGTGAGTGAGTGAACTGAGATCATGATGATGATCACCATGCAAACGGTGGCCACCAGCAGCGAGCCGCACGAGGCGTCGACATAGTGGTAGAACTTCTTCCAGTCTGAATGCCAGTGTTTCTCGCCAAACCGCTGTATTTCAGCTGCGAGACCCAAGCCTGCCGCTGCTCCGTGGCGATTAGCACAGAAAATACCTGCAAATGGATTCGAATTAAAACAAAAATTAGCTTAAGCGTATCTCTGAGGGGAGGTCTGGACAATCCATCGAACGTACGCTTGTTGCACCGATTCCTACGAAGTGTTACCTCATCCGTATAAAAACATTATTCGAGATTTCAACTAATCAACATCTGAAACAACCGTTCCATCACTGAAGAAAAGCAATTCGGTCAAGTTTTAAACAGAAGTATAGAGAAATAAAATGGAAGGATAGGGAGTTCCAAAATGGAGACTTGGTCTTGGATGGAAAGGAAGAAGATCGAAGAAGAAATTAAAGTAGGAGAAGCTCATAACAAGAGTTTAGCTTGAAACTGGTGGCTAGCTAGCACATAGTTGGGAAAGCAGCCGAATGCATGTAGTGAACAATACTCCATTGTCCAAATTTATAAGACATATTTTCTCTTAGTATGTAGACCAAAGAGATATTCAACATGATTAAATTATTCTTAATTATTATTTCAAAACACTAATATATTGAATGCATGTATATAGAGTAAAACTGGATATTTATTACGATTGAGAGAGAACGTCATACTAATTTTATATTAGGATACGAAATATGTATTATAGACAAAACCACTCAAAGAATACAACCTGTATTTTTAAAGGAGGGATTACTCACAACATCAGTGAAAATGAGGAACACGGTACCACCCTCACTGCCTCCTGTCATCTTCTTCCGAGCGACATTGATTGCTACAAATGGAATCACCAGCAACGTGTAGGCACATCCAATGACACCCACAGACAGGGCATACCTAAAGCATGGGCAAACACACACACACACACACACAAACTTTAAAGAATAATCCGATAATTAATCCAAGTGAGAGCTTGACACATGTACGCTAGGCGAGCTCTGTATATAGATAGATATTCACCGATATGCGTAGTAATCCCGGAAGGTGATATACGGTGGGTCTTCCTCAAAATGATAACGATTATAAGGATCGTATACCTTAGGCGCCGTTGCTATGACGGCAACAGAAATTACGAGGAGGATTAGCGTGAGAACCCGGAGGACTAGGGCTGCGGCAGGGAGAGCTCTGTGCAGGGATGCCATGGTTTGTTGCACACTGGCGAGCTGTTAATTTGTTAATGTAGCCAGCTAGCTGCAGCAACGGTTCTTCTCGAAAGGCTATATAGAGCTCTGCAGATTTGCAGGCTACCTGGCCCCTGGGGATTATCGTGAGATTTTGTCACGGCATCACGGGGCAAGCAATGCACACACATATACTACCTCTATTATTCTTTACAGACATCCGGCCTCCGCACGCATTTGAGCCGAGGCTCGGCTCAAAAAACTTTGTCACATTTTGGTCTTTTTCAAAATTACGAATAAGTCATTCGCGATTTTTTGTGATGAGAAGATTTTTCCCCTAAAATCGTGTTTAGGTCCCTCGTGTGCATTTTTACGGAAAAAAAACTCCCGTTAAATTCAAATCGCGAACAAGCTCTTTTCTAATTTTTAAGGATAGCGGACAGGTCCAAAAACGTAACATTCAGGTCCTTGTTCCTTACGTCTAGATCCTTTCTCCGTTTTTCTCGGGAAACAATGTTTTCGTCACCAGGAATATTTGTGTATCCCTATCTCTAGATTTTTTTCTTATCTCGATTTCCCATCTCGATCTCCGATATTTTTTAGAACATATATTATTACTCGGCGAACGCGTAGAGTGTTAGACTCGACAAAAGAAGGTTGTCATCTCTAATACTTTTTCGACCTTTTCCCTCTAGACTTTTTCCCCGCCGCGGTTTTCCAGCTCGGTCTCCAATATTTTCCAAATAATTCGTCGAAAGAGATATTTCTACAGCTCTATCTCTCTATTTTTTTCCCCGTTTCGCTCGTTACTTCGACGATTTAAATAATTAAACGCCGCCGAAAAAAAGAGAATTTTGTGTCCTTCCAGCCGTTTCGCTCATTATTTCGACGATTTAAAAAATAAAACGCCACCGAAAAAAAAATTATACGAAAAACACCACGCGCGGCGTGTACACCGCAAAAATTTTCTAGTATATATATATATAGAGAGAGAGAGTAGTACTTGTCTAGCTATCATCAGACTCTGCACAGAATAGTTTATTTCTTGTTTTAATCGCCTAAAGGGCCGTAGTCGTTGTCTTGGAAACGTGGCAACATTTGGCTGGACCAAAGGCTGGTAACAGCAAGAACTAGGTCTGCACAGTGTAAAGTACACGGGCTAGCTAATTTACGGTTACTGTAATGAAAAGGAATCGTAAGCCTTCGATTTGGCCAGCTAATTATTCTCGGAAATTGCTAAGGCTATTCCCAGTGCATGGTAGCATACTCATTTAATGCATGCCATATAAGTATTTTTGATGATGTGGCAAGAGAGTTAAGAGGGGAGAGAAGAAAGCTATATCTTGAGGAAGATATAACTTGGGCACGAAATCATAGACATTGAAACTTGAATCATCTAAGTGGCCCACAATTCATTCTCTTATACACATCTAGCATTTAATTATCTTGTGGGGACTAAGAAATAATCCATGATACCATGCATTGGGATAGTTGTATCTTCTATAATATCATATGACATGGCAGTTTTGGATATTGTGACAAGATACAATGCACTGGGAATAGTCTAAGGAATACTCGGCGTGCTGTCTGAGGAGCGTAGCTTTTATAAAAAGCTATTTTTTTTGTTAAAAATTAGCGGTAGTTTGTTATAAAAAAATCATTTAACAAATACTATCTAACTTTCTTCAGCAATAAACTACAAAAGCAGATCTAGCCTAATTTTCAGTTTTTGAATTTTGCTAATTATATATGACTTTTAGTTTATATCAAAAATCACTTAAAAATTAAGCTGTTTGAGAGGCTTCCTAGCTTTTTTAAAAGTTAAAGCTGACTTAA
This sequence comes from Guadua angustifolia, assembly GCA_036346375.1. Classification (NCBI taxonomy): domain Eukaryota; kingdom Viridiplantae; phylum Streptophyta; class Magnoliopsida; order Poales; family Poaceae; genus Guadua; species Guadua angustifolia. The sequence continues at coordinate 44,565,795 of CM070517.1, forward strand.
GCCATGTTTGTATCCTTGGACTACCTCTCAACTAACAATTAGTCCATTAGTTGGTGGGTAGGAGCTAGTTTGGACTAAAAGCATGTAACACGCTGGGAAAAGTCTGAAATATCCTCGCCATTATGAGGGACAGACATGACTTTTCAAAGAAATTAACCCAACCATTAGCCTTGTATCTAAACAGTCCTGAGCTAATTTTAGATGGACTAATTATTAGAGCATCTCCAACAGTTCCTTATCCTTACTCCCTAAACTAATTTTTGGAAACAAACCAGGAAAATCATGCTCCAACAAGCTTACCCTCCCACTGCTCCCTATTTCTTCAAGACGCCCAAATCGCGGTCGAAGTGGCCATATATTCGCCGCTTCGTTTTTTCCCAATCCACTCCGCCAGAGATGTTTTTCCTTCTCCGCCAGAGAGACATTCATTCGCGCCATCCTAGGCTGTCGGCGTAGTACACGCTTAGGTACCTCTCCACCGCATAAAAGTACAATCTCGTGGCGGCTTGGCAATCGGGCGGCGATCATGGCCACGGCCAGCGTCGGTCCACGTGGCGTCCGCGGCGGTGGGCGAAGCGACGCTCGCTCGCCGGCCGCCACCTACGTGGCGGCTTGGCAATCGGCGGCGATCACGGCCACGCCGCCAGCGCGTACCACGTGGCGTCCGGCGGCAGTGGGCGAAGCGCCGCCTTCGCCGCCGCCACCACTACGTGGCGGCTTGGCAACGGCGGCGATCACGGCCACGGCCAGCGGCGTACCACGTGGCGTCCGGCGAGCAGTGAGCGAAGCGCCACCGCCGCCGGCGCCACCTACGTGGCGGCTTAGCAATCGACACGGCGATCACGGCCAAGTTGCGTTAGCCACGGGCGTCCGGCGCGTGGGCGAAGACGCTCGCTCGCCGGGCGCCACTTACGTGGCGCTTAGCGACGGCGGCGAGGCGCTTCGCTGCCCCGCCGCAGGCAAAAAGGTGGAACCGCGGTTTCCGCCTCGAGGCTCCTTCCACTACCGTACCATGTCGAACGGCAGCTCGCCATGACAGCTTATCACCGCAAGGGTTTCGCAACAAGCCCATTCCTCGACGCCTCACCTACCGTCAAAGGGGTCCCATCCGCGGACCGCAAGGCACGGTAAGCATTTAATGAGGCCGAGGAACAGGACAAAGACGGAAGGAGTAATAAATGTATAAGGATCAAGATGATGACCTCCCTTTCACCTACTCCGTTAGCCTCGACCTATATAAGGGTCTCCGGTGCATGGGAAAAGGGACGGCATTCGAGAGAAGACAACTTGTAACTCAAGAGCTTTGTATCGCCTTCACACCCGCTAAAAAAACAATCGAGCAGAAGTAAGGTCACATTCAAGGAAAAGGGCTCAACTGGGTAAAAATCTTCGTGTCCTCTGCAGCTGCGACGCCGAGCTCCTCCAGAGGAGTCCTAGGTTTTCGCCCTCTAGGTTTAGCCAAGAAGAAAGACGCCTCCTTCCAACCAAACCCGGCTCAGATCCTCCGGCCTGTCTGTGGAATACGCCGGCGGGGCGCCAGTAGGGGCTAGTGGTCGCTTTTTCCGGCTAACTCCCGGCGGACGGTGTTCGCGGTTCGAAGCGTGTTCACGATCGAAGATGGCGACCAAGAAGACCAGATCTCGCGGGCGAAGCGACGACAAGGCGCCTCCCGACCGCCACGCCGCTGGGGAGCCGCCGCCCCGCCTCGCAGGGCGCCGCCGCTTCCCGAGCGGTGGAGCAGCCCGTCGCGTCGAAGGTTGGCTATGGAGGCAGCCACCACCGCCAGAACTTGCACGCCGCTCGTGCCCTTTCGACCACCGCCGGTGGAGTTCGCGGATTCTCCGGCCACTCCGTGGTCGCAAGCATTGCTGGCCTCGTGGATGCGCCTAACCGGGTAGGGCTCTCGGCCGACGAGCACCGAAGGTATTTCGGCGCTTAAGGCGCATGCGGGCGCTCAGCCTCGAAGTCGCCTAACGAAAGAGCCACGCCGTGGGGGCGGGTCAAGGGAAAGACACGCGCCATTCGGTCCCCGCCTCAAGGAACCGTGAGGACCTTCGCTCTCATCTCGACGAGAGCGCCGCAGCCGCTGTGATGACTTTCGCGGCGCTCGCCCGCGCCACCGGACCAAGAGCGCCGCCATGGCAAGTGTGGCGGCCGACAATGAGGGTCCCTTCATGGTTTCACCTTCGGGGCGGAGGAGGTCCACTCCTCCGGTTCGCGGCGAAGCCGCTCGCGCTCCCACGCACGATCTCCGAACAAGCTTCGATGAGCGTCTCGGTTCCCTCTACTGGCCGGGTGCCAGCCTTCTCCGGCGGCCAAGCGCTGCGTGGTCTGGCCGGACAGTTTCGCCCGGGCTATAGAAAAATATGACGGCACCACCAACCCGGAGGAGTTCCTCCAAATCTACACGACGATGGTGCGGGCAAATTTGCTGGATCTCGAAAAGGTCATGGCCAACTACCTTCCAACGGCCTTAACGGGTTCTCGCCTCGCCTCGGTTGCTTGAATCTCCCGAGGGCCTGCACTCGTGGGGACAGCCAGCGACATCTTTGTCGCTAATTTTCGTGGCTCCTTCACAGCCGGTGTGGAGGATGACCTCCACGCCTGGAACAAGAGAAGGGGAGTCGCCACGACTTCATCCGGTGGTTCTCCATCGCCGCAACACCATCCCCACATCTCCGAGCACCGCCGCCATCGCCAGAGGGGGGAGGCGCGACGCGACCGAAGATGAAGGAGAAGATGGCCACCAGTACCATCACCGACCTCAGCTTTTCTCGCACATAAGTGTGCGCGGCCGCGAGGCGAGGGCTAGCGCCGGCCCTGGGGTGGCTAAGGCAGGGACGAGGTCGACATCGAAGGTCCCGCCGTGCGGCAAGAAGGCGCGAAGCGCGAGGCGGGAGCCCAGCAGTCTTGGCCACCGAACGCGACGACGAAGAAGACCCCGCCTCGAAGCGCAACCACCGCGATCAAGCGGATGACCGCCGCGAAGCGCGCGGCGATCGTCGTGACCAGCGTAATGATCGCCGTGATCGGCGCGATGACCGCCGCGATCGTAGGGATGACCGCCATGACCAAAGGAGGGCGAGCCCATCGTCCGATACATAAAACCAATACCCATGACCTAGACAACCGTCGTGTCGTAGGCGAGATGGTGGAGAAGCGGCTCAAGGAGCGCCGCCCCGATGATGATCAAGATGAAGATCCCGCCCATCGGCTTTTTCAAGCGGATCACACTGCGGCGCATATCCACGGTGGTTCATCCACCATTCCTCCAACGCCGCTACAAACGGCCAAACGGAGGTATCGCCACGCGCCGAGCTCGGGGACGGGTCGGACATCGAAATGGTCGAGCAACGATCACCTTCACGGGCCGACCACCCCTCGAGGGCACCCGCCGGGGCATCTCCCGATCGTGGTAGCACCCACGGTCCGAATGTACTGGTGAGGCGGGTCGCGATGGATCGGGCAGCTCCATCAACCTCTTGTCTGCGTCGGTATTCATGACGCCGCAGATCCCGCGCCAGATCTCGCGCGCCTACCGCCATTCTTCGGTGGCCCAGATGCGGCTTGTTCCCTTGGGTCAAGTTTGCCTCCCCGCCACTTTTGGGGAGAAGGATAACTACCGCACCGAGATGGTGGATTTCGAGGTCGCAGATTTCGACCTCCCATATAACGCCTTACTTGGCCGGCCGGTCAAGTTCATGGCGGTTACCCACTATGCTTACATGGTGGTGAAGATGTCGGCCCACGCCCCATTGTTATCAACGTGATAGGTTCAAGCCTTGCGCGCCACAAGCAAAGCTTGGGACTGGTCGGTACATTTATGCCACCAAGGCCGACGCCACTTCCTCGAGCCCTCAGTTCGACCGTGTTTCACGGCTCCGCCGGTGAAGTAAAGGTGGTCGCCCTGAGTGGAGGCGAACCCCGAAAGATCGTCAACATTGGCGCCAACCTCAGCGCCAAATAGAAGACGCGCTGCCACCTTCCTCCACCAAACGCGGACGTGTTCGCCGCAACCGTCCGACATGATCGGGTCCCCAGAGGTGATCGAGCACCGATTAACAACACTCGACGCACGCCCGATCCGGCTGAAGGTCCGGAGGCGCGCCGGAGCGCAGGACGCCATCCGAGAAGAGGTAGAGAAGCCGCCAACGCGAATAGTCGAAGTCTCTCATCCCGAGTGGCTTGCCAACCCCGTGCTCGCCAAGAAGTCCAACGGAGGTGGCGATGTGTGTCGACTTCACCGACCTCAACAAGGCTCGCCCGGGATCCATATCTCGCCGAGGGTCGATCTCATTGTCGACTCCACGGTACGGTGCGAATCTTCTTTTTTCGACGGGCAGATTCTCGGTACCACCGATTAGCATGGCGCTTGAAGACTAAGAGAAGATCATGTAACCCCTACGGTGTATATTGTTATGTAAGAATGGCTTTTGGCTTAAAGAATGCCGGTTCAACTTACCAACGTGCTATGCATATCACCTTCCGCCTCACTAGGGCGAACTGAAGTCTACGTTGATGACTTAGTAGTGAAGATTAAAAGAGTGAAGAAATGATCCAAGACCGGAGGAGACCTTTGCTAACCTCCCAAGAATTGCTCAAGCTCAATCCAGAGAAATGCGTGTTCGGTGTGCCCTCGGCAAGTTGTTTGGGTTTCGGTGTCGGTCGGGCATCGAGGCCAATCGACAAGATAGCGCCATCGAGCACATGAAGCGCCAGGCGACTCAAGCAAGTTCGAGTCCGGCCGGTCGCCTGCCTCCTGGGCGATTCATTGCCCGCTTAGGCGAGCGGTTCTGCCTTTGTTCAAGTTGTTGAAGAAGACGAACCACTTCGAGTGGATCAAGAGGCCCAGGGCGCTTGAAGACTCGGCAAGACCTCTCCTCTCCCCTGTCCGGTTTCCCCGCGTCGGGTGAGCCTTTGCTTCAGATATCGCCGCCACCCCGAGGTGGTAAGTGCAAAGGTTGGTTGCGAGAGGAAGGAGTCGAGGCTGGTTTACTACATCAAGAAGGTATTGCATGAAGCGTAAACTTCGGTATCCTCAAGCTCAAGATGTCAGACGCGTCCCGGTTGCGCCCGAAAGCTACGGCACTACTTTCGGGGCGAAATCACCGCCGTCACGGCCTACCCTTGCGGAAATCCTCCACAATCGTGAAGCCAAGGTCGCATTGCTAAATGGTCGGTGGAACTGGGGAATTCAACATCAAATTCGTGCCCCGCACCGCTATTAAGAGTCAAAGTTGGCGGAGTTCGTCGCCGAGTGGACTCCGCCACTCTGGCCGAAGAAGCACCCGCCTTCCCCGACATTATTCTTTGATGGATCCTTCAGCCGAAGGCTGGGTCAAGGGGTTGTCTGATCTCCCGACCGGTGACACCCTCCAATACATGGTCGCCTTTGAATTCAAGGCCACCAACAATATTCTTTGAGTATGAAGGTTCTTTGGCGGGTCGCGATCGCTTTGCCAAGGGCATCAGCGTCTCAAGTCAAGGAGATTCCCATCGGGTCATTAATCAAGCTCGGAAGGAGTTCCAATGTTCCGACCCACCATGGCGGCGACCAAGCGAGGTCCAAAGAATGGAGCGTCATTTTGAAGGTTTGGGGTATATTCATATCCTCGCGTGACAATCACCTTGCGGACGGGCCGTCCCACTTGCATCCTCAAGGGCTCTGCTCCGTCGGGTCTTGAAGAAAGACTACCGCGACCGCCCATCGCAGCCCCCACAATTCAGTGGGGATGATGGTGTCATTGTCGCGCCCCGGTCCAGTGGGGACGACAAGCAAGGTTGCCGCGACCTCCGGCCAGTGGGGAAGGCGGTCACCGCCACCGGCCTCCAATTCAGGAGGAAGGCAACAGGCCCGCCCAAATTTCTGTGTCCGGAGGGAAGATTGCCGGTCGCCGAGGCAACACCAGGGAAAAGCTTCGCCCAAAGAGAGTACCCAGCGAGCACCGAGTGGTCGCCACCCTTGGGCGGAAGATCGATGGATGGACCCTATCCGGCTTTCTGCGTGACCAAGTGATCCCGACGATGATGCCTCACCGAGAAGATTGCACGAAGGCCAAGTGTTATACTCGTAGGTGGGGACCTATATCGCCGTAACGTAAACGGAGTTCTACCGGTGCATCACTCGGGAAGAGGGGAGCAACCGCTCTCGATATCCATGGAGGCGCAAAGGAGCCATATGTCCCACGAACTCTAGCTCGGCAAGGCGTTCGCCAAGGATTTTATTGGCCTACCGCCTCCGTGATGCTTGCGAAGTGGGTGAGGACGCGCGGCTTGTCGGGCCTTCGCCAGTAAACCCACCGACCAAATTTAAGCTCGCAAACCATCCCACTCTCCGCCGTTCGCGATGCGGGGCCGGATATTCGGGTCCGTTCGCGGTGCCAGGGGCTTCACCCACCTCTTTGTCGCCATCAATAAGTTCACCAAGTGGGTCGGCCGAGGCGGTCGCGCCATCACGGCCCGCCGCCGTTAGTTCATGCGCGGGGATCTTCACCCGCTGGAGTCGCCAATCGCATCATCACCGATAACGGCACCCGCTCACCAAATACGCTTTTTCGAATTTCAGTGAAGAAATGGGCACCAAGGTATGTTTCGCCGGTGGCCCATCCCATGAGCAATGGTTGCTGAGCGCGCCAATGCGCTGCATCTTGGGCCTCAAGACAAGAGCGCTTGATCGGCTTCACAAGAGGGCGCGTGGGCGGAAGCTCCCGCCGGCCGTGGGTCGCCCGCACCACACCAAGCCGCAACAGGCGACGCCTTTCTTCCCGGTATACGGGCGTAGGTCGCCTCCCCTCCGAGTCGCCGCTTGCCCCCGCTGCCTCTCGGTGTTCAACGGCAGACCAAGAGGGTCTCCGGAGAAGATGTCAACCTTCGGAGGAGGTGCGGATCGCGGTTGCTCTCGCCGCCCGCTACAAGAGAGCTCAGCGGTACCACGCCACCCGGTCTCCGAGAGAACATCGGCAAGGCGACTGGTCTTCTTGCAGATTCAGACGCATGCCGGGTTGCATAAACTGCCTCCCGATGGGAGGGCCCTTCAAGGTGGTCTCAGATCTCGACCTCGGCGGTCCGGCTATTAACGAGGACGGCGAAGAGTCGATTTAACTCCTACAACATAGCCTTGTTATGGAAGTTCTATCCCCGAGGGAATTAGAAGTACCAAAGACTTTGCTCCAATCACCTCGAGGTACGCCCTCTTCCTACCGGCTCTGTGGTCAGCCGGCGATCAAGAAGGCGCTTGCTCAGAGGCTTTTTGCTTCTCCATTATTATTCCACTTAGTTGTGTTTCGAGGGCGCTTATGCGCATGTATGTTGTCGGTTCGTGCGTTTGCTAATTCCTTTGTGAAACCATAGCGATCTTCGACGCCTCAGGTACACTTAGCCCGGCGATCGGGGAGTCAGTCACGGTGCTCGACGCTGCTCGCACACCTCGGGTTGGCTTCTGAAGCACCTGGTCGTCACCGCGAGCACCGCTTACCGATGCCGCCCCAGAAAACTCGCCGCTGCACGCAAAGACCGCGGTTCGGTTTCCTGGCAGTTCACAAGGACTTAGAATTCAAACAAGGCGAGCCAGGACACTTCATGCTGGGACTTGGAATGTTCCGGGCCTACCTTACGTATGCTCTTCCAGATGTTTACTCACCTTTCCAGTAGTCATCTGTGCGCGCAGGGTAAGCGTAAAAGTGTTGGCTTACTTTCACGAAAAGCCCTCGCGCTTAAGGTCGGTCGCCACGCTTTAGTCCGTCGCCATGCGCCTAAGTCGTTCACCACCCACATACCTGATCTTGCCGCCCGTTGGTGGTCGGTCGCCTGAAGCTGATGATCCAGGTGCCTTGGCATTTCTAGGGGCTGCCGCCAATACCTTAAGGTGTTCGCCAAATACCTGCTCGTCCAAAAATACCTGTGTTCCTTATCCGCGGCATATAAAACAAGATAAGCGATCTATACCGCATCTTTTGGCCATTTCCTCACGATCATATCCTAAGATGGGTCAAGCTACGCGTGATTGTCGCAAGTGTTGGAAACCACGCCTCCTCATGATAAGAGAAGGAGGTGTGCTAAAGTGTTAACGTCTGGCGAGACCAGTTATCGGAGTCGGTTGGGCACCACGCCTACCTACACGCTCAGACGCCTCGGGTTGGTTCGCTGGCACCGCCGTCGCCTCCGCTGAGCGCTATTGCCTAAGGGCACTTCCAAAACTTGCTGCTCGCCACGCACGCCGCGGGCGCACTCGAGCAATCATCGGGGTCTAAGTTCCGGGAGGCCGAAACTTGCGATTATCTCGCGCAGAAACCTGACGCTAGGGCCTTGCTGTGTCCTGCGTTCCCCATTCGACTTAGGGCCATTTTTCGCCTACATTTTATGTGGTCCGCGTAATCCATGCTTGCGATCACAACGGGCACATAAAATCATTTGGCAGAACTCAGAAACGCTACCCTAATTCAAGCGTTTTTAAAAGCATTTTGCCCAAGTCGAATGGCGGCCTTCCAACAAGCAAATATAACGGATTCAATCATATGAAAATAAGCGGACACATGAATAACGATTAAACATCTAACATTCATCGAAAAGTCGTCCGAGTTTTTAGGCACAGTTCATCAACGTAGCAACAAAAAAGAAAAGAAGAAAGCCGCCGCCTTCACCCTCATCCTCGCCAAGTCGAGTTCTTCGCTCGGCGCCGGCGGCCAGTGGAGACGTCCATGACCGGCCGCTTCCACCGCAAGATCCCAACCCACGATTCAAGCAACAGCGCACTCGCGCTCCGCCTCGAAGCCGCCGCTCCGCGTCTCCCGACACCACCGGCCACCACCGCCATAGGATCAAAGGCGGCGCTGCGGCCGGGCGCAGCGAAAGGGCCAGTAGGTTGCGGCCATGATCGCGACTGGCGCCCTTCCGTGGCGAGCGAAGCGGCTAGGGCGCAGGAGTCTCAGAACGCCCGCTGCTTTGGTTGGTCGCGTGGCGAATTGAAGCGCCGAGTCCTCCAGTGGGCGAAGCCACCAAGCCCAAGGGTTCGAGCACCTCTTGCGCGCTCGAACGCCTTCTTCAAAGATGGTCGCGAGGTTGCGCCGCAATGAAGCGATTCAAGTGTCGAGGTCTTTAGCGCCGCCTCTTCTCTCTCGCCTGTCTCGCCCGCTCACGGCCGCCAGACATTGCGGTCGTGTTGGTTTTCTCCGCTGCCACTCACGCCGCCCTCTCCGCTTCCCGCTTCGCCGCCACCGAGGCAAGTCATTGGGCTTGCTCGGGCACCATGCTCGAGGCGGCGGAAGAACGGTGCCTAGTGCCGCGCGCATGTCGCTTACTCGGTGAAGAGTTCGACGGCGCCTTGGCCGGCGGCGATGGCGCGAGGCAAGAACTCGGCGGCTGGCTGCCGCGTGTCTCCGACCTGGCGGCGGTGGCGGCGGAGGCGCCGCAGAGGCCTCCGCTGTCGGTGGCGCCGGGTGTTGGCACCTTGGCGCGTTCGAGGCCGCCTTGGTGGCGCCAAGCTCAAGCCGGCCGTCGGAGCGTGAGGCCGCCTGCCGAGTGGTGGCCTGAGCTCCCGCGCCAAGGTTGTCGGCGCCACGCCGCTCGTCTGCCGGAGGAGAAGGCGCACTGTAAAAACTCCGGAGCCGGTGCCGAAGGCGGCGGCGGCGCCGAGGTGAAGTCGCGGCGGGGCGCCCTGTGCCCCTGCCCTCGGAGGGGTACGCCACCACGGACCGTGGTGGCGGTGTTTGGTCTCAGGGTCTGCCTCTTAGGGTCCGAGCCCCATGATGTCGGCGGCGATCGCCGCTGTTCGCGTCTTGCCGCCGGCGGCAGCACGCCCTCGATCACCGGGGCCGCGAGGCGGATCACGGCGGCCCCGGAGTCCATCTACGGAGTAGCTGACGACCAGAGACGCTCAGCGTGCTCCAGTCGGCGAGCGGCGGCCTCCGCCGAAAGGTGTGTCGATTGGGACCGACAAAGATCGGCCAGCGAAGCCACCCGCCCAGGTTTGGCTCCTCAAAGTTGCCCTCGCCTGTCGCAAGAAAGGGAGAAAGATGGCGGTCGGTTGGTAGGAAGCCGCAGGAGAAACATGTGCATAAAGGAAACTAGAAGAAGACAAGGACTTACGTCCCGCCACGCGCTGCCAGTCGTTGTCGCCGTGTATCGCCATGAAGGCCGGACGCCGCCAAGAGGGCGATCCTCCGCCGTAGTCCGGGCTACCACCCTGCGTTCGATCCGGCGGTCTCAAGAAACCGCCGATGCGGCCGCCATCGCACTGAGTCGTCTGCTTCGACCAATGAGCTCAGCTTCGGCGTCTGCTGTCCGGCGGGTACCCCAGTATGCCGATTCATTGTCTATCCCGATGTCTGACAATGGCCGCGCCATGCCCTCCGCTTGACTGGGTTGAAGGGAATGTGGCGAGGCCATCCCGTCCCCGGCGGAAATAGCAACTCCCCACTACTTCGCTGCCGCAGGTGGCGCAGAATGAAGAAATGGCGAAAGAGAGGAAGGTTCGGCATCACCCCCATGAACATTTCACAGAGGTGTGCGAAGATGGCAAGGAAGATGATAGAATTGGGGGTGAGATGAAGATGGTGGATTTCGTAGAAATGGAGGACGGTGAGAAAAAATTCAGAAAAGGGCGGAAGAAGGCCCGCCATCATGGCCCAGGTATGCAGCAAGATCTCGTCGGAGAGGCACACGGGCGTGGCGGTCCCCGGACGGTATCGGAAGGTGCCTTCCGGCGCGACCATCCCCATCCGCCTTACGCCGGCAGCGTCAACCGTAGAGGCTGGAATGGGGTTCACCATGATGGCTCGAAGAAGACAAAGAGCTCTGGGAAGAAGAGGCGAAGGGACAAAGAAGCAAAGTGCACAAGAAAGCGTATATGGAACCGCCGACTGAGATACACCTATATATGCGTTCCCCGTCGGTTGGTTCACGAAGGGCAGTAATTATGCGCCGTTTGGTCCCAAGGAAAACGGCAGATACGTCTGCGAGGACCGGCGGCCGATCCTCATGAGTAGTGGCCCCGCCGAGAGCGCTAAGCATTAAGTGCATTAAATGAAGGTTCTAAAAGGAGTCTTAGGCTCAAGGCTTAGGGCAGTGCCCGGCTACCGTCAACAGAGTACACGCTAGGTACCCTCTCCACCGCATAAAAGTACAATCTACGGGCGGCTTGGCAATCGGGCGGCGATCACGCCCGCGGCCAGCGCTTGGTCCACGTGGCGTCCGGCGAGCAGTGGGCGAAGCACGCCGCTGCCGCCCGCCACCCTACGTGGCGTTGGCAATCGGGCGGCGATCACGGCCACGGCCAGCGTTTACCACGGGCGTCCGACGAGCAGTGGGCGGCGCCTGCTGCCCGCGCCAAATTTACGTGGCGGCTTGGCGGCGGCGGCGATCACGGCCACGGCCAGCGTTTACCACGGGCGTCCGGCGAGCAGCGGGCGAAGGCTACTCGCCGCTACCAAATTTACGTGGCGGCTTAACGGCGGCGATCACGGCCACGGCCAGCGTTTACCATCGGGCGTCCGGCGGCGAAGGGGGCGAAGCCTGCGCCGGCGCCCGCCTACGTGGCGGCTTGGCAATCGGCGGCGATCACGGCCACGGCCAAAGCGCGTCGGCCACGTGGCGTCCGGCGAAGCGGTGGGCGAAGACGCCGCTTCGGCGCCCACCACGTGGCGCTTAGCGACGGGCGGGCGAGACGCCTGCCGCGTCCGGCCGCAGGCAAAAGGTGGAGCACGGTGGCCGCCTCGAAGGCTCTTCCACTACCGCACCATGTCGAATCAGCAGTTCGCCATGACAGCTTATCACCGCAAGGGTTTTCGCAATAAGCCCATTCCTCCGACGCCTCACCTACCTGCCAGCAAAGGGGTCCCATCCGGCGGATCGGCAAGGGCACGCGAAGCATTTAATGAGGCCGAGGAACGGACAAAGACGGGAAGGAGTAATAAATGTATGAGGATCAAGATGATGACCTCCTTTCACCTACTCCCGTTAGCCCCGACCTATATAAGGGTCTCCGGTGCATGGGAAAAGGGGACGGGCATTCGAGAGAAGACAACTTGTAACTCAAGAGCTTTGCATCGGCCACACCCGCTAAAAAAACAATCGAAAGCAGAAGTAAGGTCAGCATTCAAGGAAAAGGGCTCGAACTCGGGTAAAAATCTTCGTCCTCTCGCGGTTGCCGACGCCGAGTCTCCGCCAGGAGTCCCTAGGGTTTTCGCCTCTAGGTTTAGCCACCGCCAAGACGCCTCCTTCCAACCAAACCCGGCTCAGATCCTCCGGCTCTGCGGTGGAATACGCCGACACTAGCCGAAAGATTTAGGCGCAGTGGAGGAAAATCCCCAAATGTCGAGCCCTTGTCCTCGTTCTTCTCAACCTCCGATCCTCCATGATCTAGCGACGCGGAAACCGCGAAGAGCGGAGGGCTCCGGCCAGATCGCGGCTGCCCACCGGCCAGTAGCTCGCAACGCCCCAATCCAACCGCATCACATCACGCTGGTGTAGGAGCGGTGTCTCGTCGTGTCGAGATCTCCTGCGCTCGAGCTCCTCGGCAACGCACGACACTATCCTCTCCTCCCCTATCACTTTCGTGTCCCATTCTTCGTCTGCGGAAAGGTACAGCTCTATCCTTCCCCCTGTTTGTTCTTTATTTTTTAGGTATGTGTTGGACTAGGTGTTAGAGCAGCCGTGGATGCCTGTGCTGGTTGATTTCTGTGTGGAATTGATTGGATTGAGGATTAGATTCTGGAAAGTCTCATTGACCCCCCTTTTTGTTGCGAGCGCGCCTGTAGGGGTTTCTTGATCTTCATATCACATAAATTTAGGAAGTAAACTCATTGATAACTACATAACTGTTGCATGATTCATGAATTACTTGTAATTTTCTTATGCTGTTGTAGGCCAGACAAAAAACATATCCTAGCTGATTTAGCTCCTTGAATGAATTGTGTGTATGGATGCGTTCAGATGAATGTGAAGGGGTCTGACTCTGAATGTAAAAGGTTGAAGACAGAAGAATAGTTATGTAGTAAGTTCACTTTTGTGTAGGGACTGAGGGGGCAGTGAATTAGTTTCAATTGACACAAGGGGCTCTGATCTCATGAATTCTGCTCCTATTGAAATATGGCTTCCAACTAACAAGTGTAAATGTACACTACACATCAAACTAATGAGACATCCTGGTAAATAGAAATGTAGTAGAAAGCAGAAGGTAAACACTCATCTCTGCAAAATTTGAACTTGACTACTTAAAAAAGAAACTATTGATGTCCTGTTGCTGCGGTTGATTGTAGGAAGTAAGAGGCATTTTGTTTAAGGTTAATTATACTAACTACTAAATATGCCAACATAACTGTTTCATACAAAAAACAGATCCTAGTATTTTCCCAACCACCCATGCGAGAATCTTGTACCATCACATTACTTTGCACTGTAATGTGCAGATAAATCTTTTGCAGTATTGTGATTCACAGTGACAACAGTTCACATCATCTTTTCACTCTTGTGCCAATCATGCTGTGTTTATTTTATTTTTTCAACTACAATGTATGCTCTCAGTTACTCTTCCATAAGTAAATGTTAGTTCAGACGCTACCACAATCTTCATTATACGGATTTTACTGTAAATATTTCTAGTTGAAAATAATTTTGATGACAAATCTAGTATAATTGACAAACTAGGTGCTTTGGAGGGTTGCATACTTAATGGGGAGATCCATGTGAGATGGTAACCATTGGATGTCTCAGATCCATGGCTATGACCTGTTGGTCCCACAACTTGTAGTCTATCTGGAAGTGTCAAAGAACCATATGGATTTCACAATGCAGAGTTGGGAATGCTTGCAAAGCTCAAGCTCCTATTAGAAAACCCATGAGCCAGCTTTTTGAACAAGTTACCGAGCTGTTTGGATAAATATAGGTTTTCCACCCTTCTATTTGTGCCAAAGACATCAGGTTCTACTTATAAAATCTACATGTCAAAGACATCAGGTTCTGCATACCATACCATTATGTTTTGTTTCCAAGAAAGTATTTCTTACAAGCTAATACTAAATACATTAGAACTTACTACATTAGCATTAGTGCCAATTTCTGAATTCCCAAGAACATTAGCTTCTGACAAGCTATTTTGCGAATGTCTGTCCCATTTTACAATAACAGAAATAAGATGATTTGTGCTCACCTTGGACAATATATTACCCCTTTCTGTACACTGTATTTTTTCTTAAGCAAGGCCAGCCTGATATTTATTCCTGAAAATTGTTTCATATTTTTTGTTAGGTGCTATTGACAATGGAAGGAGCCGGATACTATACTAACTTGTTGGATGAGATCATGGCGCGTCGTGCTTCTGAATAGCTCTGGTAGAAAAGGTATTTTGTTTTACATTACAAGTCATGCTAACTTTGTGATTAATTTGCGATTGTATAATAAGGCGCTCTTGTTTAACTTTTCACCGGAAGGCTGGAGGCTATGATAACAGACTTTTGCAAAAATCTGGAGTCAATCGTTCAGGAGCCGCTTCCTCTGGAGTGCCTGACGTTGCAATGTGAAAATAAAGTTGGTGCTGGTAGTTCATAGCTTCGGTGATTGCAGGAGTGGCTTCAGTTCTGATGGTCTTCGGTTGTGGATGCCGTTGAGTTTTGGAATACCTGGTGGATGCTGCTTTAGCTTTGGTTTTGAGTTAGAGTTCCAGTTTTCAGTTTACCTTTGTTGGTTGTGATGTGCTTGTGCGATGGGTTTTGTTTCTGGTTCATGTTTGTCCTCATAGCCTGTGGGTGCTGACAGTAGTTCTGATAATGCGATTCACTCAAACCAACGAATGTTTTAATCATTCCTATGTCAAGAATTAGGTGATGCATTAGTGTTAAACCGCCATCCTCGATGTCGCTTCACCTCAATCAAGCTGCACCTTGCGCCTTCTTGTGATGAGGTGTGTCATCTTGCTCCTTATTTTTATCGCGTACCTGCAGCTTCTCCTTTTGACGCAGATCTGTTCTTGCCCTCGACGGGCTTGCCGCCCCGGTCTGTAGTAGTCCGCCCACGTCACGCCGCTGGTCGGGAACAAGGTCGCGTCGTCTGGTTTTTTAAGCCGAGAACAAGATCAAGAAACGAATACATATCACGTCCTGCGTGGAGAACAAAACAGATTTTGTGAGAAGGATGGCCCACCGAACCAATTCAAAGGTGTTTTTGAGATAAAATATAGGAACTGTTGGAGAACAAGGTATTTTTTAGACCCAAAAACTTTTGGGAAGGTCCCAATCTAAGGATATTGGGAGTCTAAAGGCATGTTTGGATCCATTAGCACTAACAATTAGCTGCTAAAATTAGCTGAAGAGGATCCAATTAAACATGCCAACTAATAATGCAGCTAATAATTAGCCAACATCCCAGCTAATGGTTATTTCATTAGCTGGTAGACCCCTACTAATTGGTGCTAATAGATGGTGAAAAGTCATATTTGCCCTTGGCCATCCACCGTAGGCCCTTGTCTGCCGCATGCGAAAATCCTCCAAAGCCCCTTCTCTGGCGATCTCTCCTGAAGCGAAGGCCCCCTAAAGCAGCACTCATGCAAGGTTCTCAGTAGAAGCCGATCCAAATAGCCAAGGACTAACGCACGTACAGCACAAGACCAATCAAAAAGGGTTCCATTTGAGTTAGGACAATGTAACAGCGTACATGCATGTATGGATAGCTAGCTTAAAAAAACAACTATTAATGTAAGGGTATAATAGACATTTTCACTCACAACTAAATTTTTAACCACCTATTAGCTAGTACTTCCAAACAGCCCTAACTAATAATTAGCTAGCTAATAGTTAGCTAGCAATTAGCTATTAGCTTGCTAACTATTAGTGCTAATGGATCCAAACATGCCCTAAATATTAGGAACTGTTGGAGATGCTCTTAGCTGGCTAATAATTAGCTCTAGCCATTAGCCAGCTAACAATTAGCTCTAGAGCATGTTTGGATCCATGGACTAATTGTTAGCTGGCTAAAAATTAGTCCTAATCCATCCAAACAGGAGGACTAATAGGTGGGCTAATTTTTAGCCAACCCCTCAACTAACAATTAGCCTATTAACTGATAGGAGGGAGCTAATTTAAACTAATGTCTGATAACTATTGTGAAAAGTCGTTAATACCCTCGGCCCTTTTTCCTCATTCCCAGACTTCCTCTCACCCGTGCGTTATGGTCCCAATGGGACATGCAGCCATTTGTGGGGCCCATGAGCGAGATGTTGAGTTATTTGTGGGGCGCATGGTCCCAATGAGACATGTAGCCGACGTGTACCAAACAGCCAACGAAAATGAGGGGGGTAAAAATGACTTTTTAAAGAAATTAGTCCAACTATTAGTCATGCATCCAAATAGCTCTAGACTAATTTTAGATGGGCTAATTATTAGCTGGCTAATAATTAACTCTAGCCATTAGCCAACTAACAATTAGTCCTAATCTATCTAAACATGGCCTTAATACCCTAAACAGAATCTCAGTGACCTCTGCATGCATGCAGTACTGTAAAGAAACCGCCGCATGGTCTAAACGGCCGAGATCTTACCTAGTATTGTAACTCTTGTTTACGTGTTGGTACTTAGTACTGTGCGGCACGGGCACTATAGCGGGCACTGTGGTATTAGTAGAGTACTGGGAAGAACCTGTCGCATGGTCTAAACGGCCGAGATCTTACCAAATCATGCTTACCTGTTGATACTGTACGGCGCAGAGCACTATGTTGGTGTTTAATTAATTGTTGATTGATTCGTAACATCTGTTGATTATGGTTTTGGCAACCTTTTCCTTCAAAACAAAATTAATTGTTGATTGGTTCATAAATATGTTGACCGTGCGATTATGGATACTTCTTTTTTCCTTAAGACATCTATAATAAGGTCATCTTAGCTGGTTCTTAGTTTGTACACATCAGATTTGGTATATGTGGAAGAGTGAGAAAAGAAGAGAAAGAAAAGAGCTAACTCTTGGGCAAGTACAATAACAAAACCATTTGCTTACTCCATCTCCCATCAATATCATCTAGAGTAAGTACTAAAATCAGTTTATACAATAGCTATCTCTAAAAGTTAATGCATGGCATCTAGACCAACCTTTAGAGATAGTTATTGTACAAGCTGGCTTTAGTGCTTACTGTAAATGACATGGATGGGAGATGAAGTAAGCAGCTGGCTTTGTTATTGTACTTGCCCTAAGGGCAGTCCCAACCCTCCACCTCAGCTGGTGTCTATAGAATTAATTACGCTGCCAACTAAGAAAAAATCTGATGTGGCATAGGAATTAAGGGAGAGAAGGAAAAACAAAGAAACCGTATCTCATGCAAGAAACTGGGTCTGCGCGAGCATCAAGACACAAGAAACGAGCAAAATCGGGGTTGAACGTTTCTACACACTGATCAAGCTGTGTTTGTGGTGCATGCATTGGTTTATTGCTCTCTCTCTCCTCTAGACACTGCTCATGAAAACCATGGGTTGGGAAACTATACATTGGTTTATTGCTCTTTCTCTCCTCTAGACATTGCTCATAGAAACCATAGGTTGGGACTGCCCTAACTAATCTACCTATGCTCCCGTACGATACTTACTACTAAATAAGAACCAGTTCTCTTCTCTCTCCTTTTTTCTCACTTTTCCATATAGAACAAAGCTGACATGGATATGCTAAGAATTAATTGAGGTGGCCTTATTGTATATGCTCTAGCTAGCTTTGCACGGGAGTATAGGTAGATTATTTATATATAAGAGAGAAGAGGTAGTTATTGCATAACATTTAGAGATAACTTTTAGAAATAGTTATTATACAAATTAGTTTTAATTTACTATTAATCTGTAGTAGATTTGTTATTGTACCTACTCTAAAAAGGCACTGGGATGCGATGAAGTGCAGCCAAGAAAGCCCATGGTTTACCGCCGACTCTAATATCAGCCTGAAACACTTTGTTATACAGGTCGCTCAGGGCCCAAACAAAGCCATTTGTTTAGGGCAAGGCCCATCCCAAAACCACTATATTGGCTTGAGTAGGGGTGAAAATGGTACGGGTTAATCCCGACAGATCCGGTACCGAACCCGATTAAAACCGTATCCGGGAAAAAAAATCCGTATCCGGCCGGATTCGGATACGGTACCGGATAGTTGCTACAGATACTGAGAGCGGATACGGAGCCGTGAAATCCGATCAATAGCTTCAGATACTGTGAATCGGATACTATCCGACCGGATATCCAAATGCTGAAAATACGTGGCATTCGTATTATGTATACATATATTGTAGGAAGAAGAAATTGCTAGTGATGATGACTGATGGTATGGCATGTCGAACTTATTATGGTCGTATGGATTTATGTAGAAGTATGAAATGTTAATTATATTAAACTTGTGGCTTGTCGATTGTCGAATTTGTGTATGAACTTTGTGTATGAATTTACTAGTGATTGTCGAATTTTGTGTATGAATTTGATACCCTTGTTAAACTTGTGTTGTGTGAGTTGTCAAACTTATTTAATACTAGTTCAATGCCCGTGCGTTGCTACGAAAAATAAAATTGATAACGAAACATAAAAGCTAAGCAATAAAATAAAATTTTGCTACAAAATCAAACATATATTTATCCTGATTACAAAAGTTTCTATGGTTTCTCCTTGACAAAATATGGGGTTCATTATAACACTAAGCATGAAAACTTAAGTTTATATAGTAAGCCTGTGTATTTCTTTCATATCTCTAAAACCTAGATACATCAACTTTCATATCTCTAAAACCTAGATACATCAATATATTGTCCAAGAGACAATTATATCGTCATAAACATCTAAATATGGTTGCACCGGGAATGGAACAACATAGGTAATGATCAAAATTCCACTGCTCACATCTCGAAAAGGAAGGAACAAAGCGCACCTCAAATCATGGATCACAACAAAGACGTGAATCGTAAAAGGTGGACATTTGTAGAACCACATTGAAATGAATCTTGTTTCAGACACATGAACAAAAATAAAACCAAAAAACGCTATAAGAAAACACCATTCATGGCACAAATGATTAAGATTCACTGGTACATTAGCTCGCCACAGCATCCTTAAGAACAAGTGGAGGAGGCGGTGACAAATCGGCAATATGAGGCTCACCCAAGCCCACTTCCTTTATCTTCTCGCACATACCGCCGCAACCACTCATCGACGCAAGGGCAAAGGCTGCATGCCTAGCGACCTCCAACAAAAAAATATAAATATAATTATATAAACTATAAAGCATACAACAAGTGCTAATTATAAAGCACATATGAACAAAAAATATAAACATGGTGCTCTGATTTGTTCCTTTGGGATAATAAAAGATGAAAATGATCAATAAACTTTTACTAAAACCTCTTCCACTTATGCGGTTTAATCGGTTGGTACTTTGTCGGGACCCGAATTTGCAAATCCGGACCTCTCGGTATTCAAAGACTAGTCCAGATCACGCTTAGTGCACACAGCCTCAACATTGGTACATATCATAGTCATAACCAACTAAATAATAAGTACTTTGATTAAATACTCAAACTAGTTGATCGACCTTATGGTCAAGTTACAAAGATACGCCTCAGTAGCTAAGACTTATTAAAATATTCAAATGCAATGAAATAAAATAACTCGTGGCGCCAACCAATTTGCCACAGTAACTCGACCGGGCTCGCTTCCCTAGTTTGTCGGCCTCCTCGATACTCCTCCTCTGGAAAGGTGGTTTGCTTCTTCTTCAACTCGAAGTTGTGTTGTTGTGGGTGAGTACTTTGAGCACTCAAGAAGTCATGCATGTAATGCAATTCTAATATTCTACATACATGGCTTAGTACAAAGGATAGGCTATGGTTCATGAGCAAGACAAAGATTTAAGAATAACAAGAATAATTTGCAAAGCAAAGAAAACAAGAATAAGAATAGTAGCTTTCACAAACATTTTAATCACAATCATATTTCCATCCTATGTCAAGTTCCTCATTACCAACCCAAGCATTTTTTCATAAACAATTCATTTTCATAAAAATCTAACCCTTGACCAGTAATCACCGAAGCGATGCTCATTACCGTGAGCACGGCTATTCGAATAGGTTGTACACTCTGCAGAGGTTATACACTTTACCCACAAGATACAATCAAATACCACCAAGGCAAATAACAGTAACGGCTTTTCCAAAGTTCCATCTAAACCCAAGACGCCTGCTAAGGTTTCAACACCGGAGGGACTGGTTACCACACCAGTGGCCCCTCTTGCGCCATGTGAGTTCTCATTCCGCTTCTCCGGCCTCACACCACCACGACAAGCACTCAAAGAATAGATTTCCCGGTTTACTCACTAAGTCCGTCCCATTACGAGCTTGTGGTCAGATGAGAGACTCAGTTCAAATGCTCGCAAGGTTAAGTCCTTAGTTGACCGAGGCAAGACTAACCAAGTGTGATCTCAATTATCCAAAACCAATAAAACCAAATACGACCGCCTAGCCCACTCTTGGCCCACTGAAACAATCTTGCCATTTGCCCCAGTCTAAATCATTTTCCCACCCCAGCTTCTTTACCATTGCACCACGTACCATCATCAACTCAATAACACATGTCTCATTCACAAAGCATGTTCAATATCTCATTAAGTCAAGATTCACTTTGGTATTCCAAAATCATGAAACGTCCACGCAAGGTAGGCTAAGCATACTACTTGGCCTACTCAACCCATGTTGGCAAATTATAAAAGTCCAACTATTAATCCATATCCTAGGGTGACAAAAGATTCATGGCCTACAATTATATATGACAAGGTGGCATACAACAACTTAGGCATTTAACTAATCCCAAAACTTATTCAAAATCATTTCTATCAAATTAGCATGCAATAGTTTAAATCAAAATAATTTGCTCTAGTAGGTTCAACATGATCAAACACAACTTGCCTTCAAAAAGTACTCGATTCTCGCCTCGAGCTTGCTCTCGGTCGAACCTCTCCTCAAACTTTCGGGCACTTTAACGCCTACGCAAGCGTAAACACAAATAATAAAATAAATAAACAGTGGGCAAACAGTGCTCAAAAATTCAATTAAAATTCATAAACAGAAAGATCACAATTTTACAAATTTATAGAAATTGGAATCACTCAAATCGGAGTTAAAACGCAAAAAGTTATAAGCATTTGAAGTTTCAAAATATATTTAAAATCAATATACCGAATTAAATAAATATTTTCTTTTTCGAAAATCAATTATTGCGTCATCTATGACACGTGTCGCCACCAGAGAGTGACACGTGGCCTGCCGACGTCATACCGACCGGCCCCGTGATGATGTCATCGTGACGCCGCGACGACTTTGCTTATCTCTCTAACAAGTGGGTCCCACCGCGACGCCAAGATGACGTCGGCGGTGACGCCACACGACGGTGCGTCGGCCGACGAGTGGGCCCGTGCTGTCGGCGTCTCTCGTGAATAAAGGTTTCGGTGCGACCGACATGTGGGTCCGTCGTCGGTGACACGCGCACGATCAAATACTGCGCGGCGGCGATCGACATGCGTTCGCTTTGTCGGCGCCTGCATGCACGTGAGGAGCGACGTGGCACTACTGGCCGCCTTAGATCTACATCTAACGGCGGAGGTTAGAAGATGGGGTTCATCGTTCCTAAGGCGACGTGGCTCACCTCACGGCCGGATGATGATCGTCCCGGCCGGCGGCTTCGCGAAACTTCAGCGACGCTATGGCGGCGCTTCGACCGGAGACGAGACGAAGACGTGGCGGCGGCGTTCCTGCTTCTCCGGGCGAAGAAGTAACGCCCCGACGCGGCCGACGAGAGGACTCAAGGACCAACGGCGACGACGGAGGATCACCGGCCATGCATTTAAAGCGGCAAGGAACTTCTACGGTGACCTCGGGAACTTCGGCGAGCTCGGCGGCGGGCGGCGGCGTCTCGTGTGGCGGCGGCGACGGGTGGTGCGCGGCGCAAACCGAGGAACACGGGAGGGTGGCGCGATTAAATAGGGGTTTTGGCGTCCGTGTTGCTAAGTAAATTCGGCGAGGAGTCCGTATGCGGCGAGTCCGTGCGGAATAGGGTTGGTGACGTGGCGATCGTGAGCCGCTTGGATGAAGATCGAACGCCACGGCGCTAGGGTTTTCAAACGGGCCGCATAAAGACTGCCCAACACTATTCATCCGGATTTTTAATTTTTTCGATTAAAAATATTTCCTAAAATAAAATAATTTGTTTGGGGCATTAAAAATATCGAAAAATTTCGAAAAATTCTCATAAATATTTTAAGACATTTGTGACTCAAATAAAATATTTTCAGCAAAACTTTATCTTAACTTTTCCATTATTTAATTAATTTGCTAAATGGTTTAATTCAAAATAAATTCAAATAATTCCAAATAAATCCAAATAAATCCAAATAAATTCCAGAAATTCAAAATACCACTAAAATGCAAGAAAAGCAAAAATTGGGATGTTACATACTTCTAAAGTACATATCATGAATTAAGCAATATTCAGAAAAAAGTTAGCATGCAGTAAACCACATACTCAGCTTTTGAAGACTGAGAATTGGAATTAGAACCCACAAGTTGAAACATGATGAATTATTATAACCCACCAAGTTGAATGCTAGTGCATTGCTACGGATCAAAAAAATATTATACTACATGTTCTAAAGCCCACCAAAACAAACTAAATCCATCATTGGTGTCGGGTTGTAATTTTGTGGATCGAATACAGCGTCAAGCCATATATCCAATAGTAATGGAACACTACTCTGTGAAGAAAATATTCACTTAAACGAAGAGAAATACATAATTTAAGGCATTGATACCAAGAATTTCTAAAACAATCTATTTTGAAGTTCTATAAAAAGCTAAATTAGACAAGAGAAGAAAGGCTTACAATGGGTGACACTAACAGATGAGCAAAAATCACCATGTTTTTCTTATTCCCCTTTTCTTTGCCCTATTCTTCCATGCCACCTCTTCGCATCTTTAATCTTGTAAAATTGTGACATTTCATTGACTAAATATTCCACCTTCAATTCGAGCAACAAAGAAAACAAAGAGATGAAAATTTCAGGTCTAAGCTATTTGTGCTTATGTAATGAACCGAGATATTTGAAAAACTGGTACAACAAAGAAATGCCCAATCTTATTAAAAAAAAAGAAGAAGCAAAGCACCAACCAAAAATTCCTTCACTTGAATCAATGGACGATAATCTTGCACATATTTGAATCACCAAGATAATCTTGCACATTCCCAATTGTGTTACAGCCTAACGATGAGTGTAATACAAGACTTCCTCCTCGCCAATTTTGTTAGATTAGTCCCGTAATCCTCCGAAGTGGGCATCTTATATCCAACGCTTCTTCCCCAACACCAAAGACAATTTGACCTTCAGTGGTTTCACCAATCATTCAGATAACCTAAGATGCAAGATTAATTCATGACTATCAACCGAGAATAAAATTGAATAGGACTCACTGTCAAGTAAAATTGAACTATCAAGTACCCCTTGTCAGAAATAGAACCTGTTTTACCTCTTTCCTTTACTGCTGTAATATGTAGAATTGAAAGTACATGTTGCTTTTCTAATGCAAATTGAAAGATCTTCTGAAATCACAAGTGTATCTAATGTGTTGTAATTTGTAAAAGTGTTGCAGTTCCCAGAAAACCACAGATTGCAATATTGCTATTCTGTTATCAGTAATGAAAATACAATACATCTTACAGCACCAAATTATGTAAACAATTGAGACATTAAGATGGCATGGATACATGCCCAATTGAGACTTAATAGTATGTAAGCACATGGCTACAAGGACTTGGATTATCATTTTCAAGCTTTTTTAGGGGAAACGGTAGGGCACAAGTTCAAAAGGTTCTTAACAAAAGAAAGTCATGTATAGCTACAGAAACTACTACAGGTAGAAACAGCCATATCGTTTCAAGACAATACATAAGACCTAAAATAAGTTCAACAAACATACAATTGCAAACATTCTTTGTTAAGATAATACTTCATTTAAATCTTGTTTCAATATCGAACACATAATTGAAAGAAAGCCGTACAGTTCATTGTCCAACTTGTTATCTATTTCACAATAGTTGCAAGCCCAGAGCGTGGTACCATTATCTAGAAGATTAGAGGATTAATTTTCCTTTATTCTAAAAAAATAAAAGGAAATGGTAACTTTGTTTCAATCAAGTATGACCGGGAAAACGATGTTATTCATACTTACAGCAAGAGAGTTCTGCACTTGTTCCAGATGCTTAGTCATGCTTGATTTGGTGATGGTAACAGTTGTTTCATCCAGCAGAAAAATGGTGGAGACAACAATGTACACCAGATATAACTGAACATGCTTTTACGGCAGCAAATAAAAGGACTACAATGATGCTGTTAGTAGAACATGGAGAAATGACCAACAGAAAAGTGAATACTACATGTATCAGGAGGGACAACATTACATGATTTACCTCCCCGAAAAGGTGATCATGGGCAGGATAAAAAGAAACAACAAATAAATTGTCAGATTCAAGCCAAAGCACAGATAATACACGACAACCAAAGTGGATAAAAGTGAGGGTTTTCATGGTGCTGCCCCTAACCTTTGGAGGTTTGAATGGGTAATCTGGGGGGAAATGAATGTTCACTAAGAAAATGCCACCAGCATAGGGACTGTCAGGCGGTCCCATAATTGTTGCTTGTCATCGGTTCTTTAGACAATCAAAGAAATAATTGATCATCAAACTGATTATATCAAACTGTGAAAAGAGTATTCTTGAATCAGGCACTAAAATAAAGCGGATAGCTCGAAATATGGCAAACTGTGAAGGGAAACACACATGGCAAATTAACAACTTAGACCTAGAATGTTTCAGATTTACTTTTCCAAAGAATTAAAATGTACACAACTCCGTGCTATGTAGAACCAAACATCAATTACAATTTTGAACAAGAAGGGTTAAGTCAACGAATTTCTTAAATAAACAAACTAGGTTCATGAAGCTTTTAGTATTCGCTGACCCACCGTGCCAAAGCCGCATAATATCGATAGTACTTGACAAGGAGTAATACCTTCTACATACCGGGTTATCCATAGGTCCAAATGGCGTCAGCATTCTAGCTGCTGCAAGGGTCTAGGATGGCCAATAAAACTCCTTTATCACTTGGTGGATAGTCATTGAAAGATGACCTTTTATTGCTATATCTCAAGCTTTACAAGTTCATGCAATACGCTTTTGACCATTTTAGTGGCTTGCCATCGGCTCCAAATTTCTGAGAATATGTGAAGCGTCTCTATTTATGTAAAATCCAAAGAGAAATCAATTAAACAACTAAATATTCAACTCCAATAGAACAATACAAACCTTCTCCGTACCTCTTCCATTCCTAATTCCTCAAATAAATATGAATGCTTTGAAGAATACGATCAAGGTCAACTTCATATATTTTGCTCAAAGAACTCGAAATGTAACATGTGCCGTCGTAAGTAATATCTCATGGAGATTCATGACAACCGATAGCAAATAGTCACATACCTTTGTCAACTTAATTAAACATTTAACAAGTAAATCCAAAACTTCGATTTTTACAAGAAGGGACTCGATGGAGTAGGGATGGCCATATTGTTGGGTCTAAAGGACTCAAGAAATTAATTAGCACAACGAACGAGGATGTTCTTCAAAGATTATCCCGCTCAAAATAAGATCATTATACAAAAAGCAGCAAAGAAGCAAAATAGAGCATGAAAAGAAATATACTATCGACTGTGATTTTGAGCATTAAGACATTAAGAGCCTTAAGTAGTTGATCGCCATCATCCATAAGAGGAACCCTTTCATCTAAAAGCCAAAGTAGTAGCTCTGTAATAAGGTTATCTAGGGTACCTCGCTTCACAAAGATGGGCAAGATGTTTAATCTGAAAGTCTCAGAAATAACCAAGAATCTATAAACAACATTTAATGATTTAACCAAACAAAACCAGGGCAAATACAAACGCATCAACAAACCTGCATGAGAGTATTTAAAACATATTCTGGTGATGCTATCTAAAACCACAGTGCGAAAGGAACAGAGAGAACCAAATACAGAAAAATCAAAGATGACCAACTATTTAAATGAATCTATCGGAAACAATTGAGCTTGGGATACTAAAATGTCAGATCTAAGCAAATAACCAAGAGCAAGTTCAGATAACTTCACAGTAAGATATTATTCAACACCTTAGGCTATATTGATAAGAATAAATCGCTAGCCGAGTCATCAAGCTAGCGATCATTCGGACTATATGCTAGGAATGTAAATCAAGACTCACGGATAGCTAAAGTAATCAATGTAGAATCTTTGCAAGATAACCTTAAAATTTAAAGAAATGCGTATGACTAACTCACATTTTTATAACGGGATTAGTGCCGAGAAGGTGTAGACCAAGGCACGATGGTGGGCTCGGATCGCCGCCACTTTTACTATCGAATCTGGCTGCCTCGCTGAAGCATCACGAGCCTTTGTACATTGAGAGGAATGGAAAAGGCGTTATAATCAAATCTAGTGTGATCCTGTGTCAGACCGAATCAAGTAGGCATGAGCTTCCATATTCGAGCAACCAAATCCAATATGGTTCCCCTTGCATGCATGTACCAAATCTAGATGACATCAACTCTTTTTTATTACTAAAAAAATAAAGTCAAGAGTCATGAGCTAAGATGATATCGTCTGAAAGGAAAAAAACCATGAGTAATAAAACAGGGAAAAGGATTTGCCGCTTATCTTAACAAAAAGAGCTGCATGTGAATGAGAACAATTAAGTATCAAAGTGGCCGCAGCTAATATTGACCTTAAGTCAAAGCCAATGGATAACCATAAGCTAAAGCATGGCACATTTCACTTTTGAATCTTCTAAAGTAGAGCAGAAATGAGGCTTTTCTTTTCAAGGTGTAAAATTGGTATATGAATGGGTAAGCTAGTATGATCGCCTTATAGAATCCTGACACAAGTGATTTAAAAGGCATATGAACAATGCATGCAAGGGGGCGTAAAAAAATTTTCCGCAACAAACTGAAAACATTAGACAGCAGTGATTAAATTTTGAATGGAAAAACTGGATTATCAACATGATAAAAAACAGGGAAAATTTTCAAAAAGGTTCATTGCAAGGAAATATAACAGAATTAATAGAATTTACAGAGAAGAACCACCTGATTTTTCGCTAGTCTCCTGATAAGCAGTGTCAAGCTTCTTATTACCATTGGTTGTGCTAGTCTACACATTGTGCTTGATGCTCTTGTGAACATCATACTCACTGTATGATCTAATAATAAAGAATTTAGCATCTGAGTACGCTTCTACAAAGTCAGTGTTGTTATACTGATCCTTCATGGTAGCAAAGTAGCCATCGCTAACCAAAAGCTTCAGATTTTCATAGGTGCTGCAGCAAAGAGCTCCAACTCCCTGTTGGTTTTGAAAGGACCACTTCTTGGCCCTCTTTTCACCCTACAAGAGATACTCTCATAGTCGAAAGACGCAAAAATTTAGTAAATCTCTCATAGTACAAAGACTACGCATCGCTAATTTATAAATCTACAAAACAAGTAACCACGAGACATGGGCAACACATGAAACATTGCAACCAAACAAAGAAACCGGATCGAAACCAACGCATATCGACAAATAACAAGGCACTATGCCCTCTAGGATCCCAAGATCGATAAACAAAGACAAGCATTTCAATGTACATCATTCACGTTATATATTAATCCAAATCCATAAGGGTTCGCAAGCACAAGCAATAGATGTAAAGGAAAAATCCATGATTAGCGAGCACTAAAACCAAGAAAGGAGAGATGGATTAAGAGAGGAGTGAGGGAAAACACTTAGCTCGTGGATGGAGGTAGTCGAGTAGTAGCAATGGCCGGTAGGAGGCGGTGGGGTTGGTGTAGGTGTCACGGCTGTCGTCGTCGTGGGGACAGCTACAACACCAGAGCTAAGGAAAGCCACCCTCGGTCTTTGGCACCGAGGCCGACCGAGTGGTGGCGGCCTAGAGAAAAAGGAGAAGAGGGTGAGTGGGAGAAGAAGAAAAGGAAAAGGAAAGAAAGGGGGTGGATTCTAACCTTAGGGCCGTTAGATTTGGCGAAGGGGCATCGGCAAGGGTGGAGAATCTGAGGCGCCGGCCACGGAGAAGGAGAGGGGACGAGCGATGAGTGTGGAGGAAGGGGGATTGGGAGGCGGAGGCGGTGAAGGAGGCGCATCACGGAGGGCGTGGAGGAAGGAGACGGACCTCGCCACGCTCGGCAACCTCTGCGTCGACGTCGTGCTCAGCAGCCTCGCCTCCCGGCCAGCAGCGTGAGGAGCGGAAGGCCTACATGGAGCGCCTTGCGCCGCCCGACCAGGTCGAGGTCGACTCCGAAGCGGCGCACGACGTGACGGCCGCGCAATGAGAGCGCGAGGAGATTGGGGCTGGGGATTTGGGGGGCGGCGCGAGGAGATTTGGGGGCGACGCGGTCTGTATCGCGAGAGGGATTGGGGGCGGGGCGGGGCGGGGCGGCGCGAGAGAGAATGGGAGATTAGGGCTGGGAGTGGGAGCGCCGTGTACGTGTGGACTGAGAGGGGGGTTGGAGGCTGGAGAGTGGGGCCCGCGGAAGAACGGACCGCCACCAACTGCTGCTTTATAATAGTAGAGATATATGAATTTATTGCTAGTCGAATGTTTCAACAAGTATGTATCCGTTTCCGAACCGGATCCAGTATGTATCCGCCCCGTCAGTACCGTATCCGAAACTCCGAAATATCCAAATTCGTATCCGTATTCGGTCTTACCGTATCCGATTCCGAATTCGAAAAAAAATATGGATTAGGATATGAAAACAGTAATATCCGACCGTATCCGATCCGTTTTTACCCCTAGGTTTGAGCCTAGTGTAGACAGCAACCGGGAAATGGTTCATTTCTCCATCGGCTTTCAAAACGCTGCACGTGTGTTTTATAATAGAACAGCACTCAGCATCATTTTGTGCATATGAAAGTCATGCGGATATACATGAGTTACAAACTTACAGTGTAGACAATTTTTGTGAATTTCATTTGTAGGCCTCTGAAAATCAGCTAATTTCATAGAGCCAAAATAAAAAACACACTTCATCTCTCTTGTATGTGCAACTGTTACAGCTGGAGTGCACTTTATGAGAGCACAACACTTTGCTAATCAATATTGCTGGGGAGTACAGATTATTGTAGTGGCCAAACGGAACAATGCAGTCTCCTTGCAAGGGCCGCATAGTCGATCTGATCGCTCATCTCAGAATGCAAAAGGAAATGTATATTATCCAGCAGGTTTACCACGATAAAAATTGCTACTTGCTGAGTAAACTGAGATCATGATCACCATGTAAATGGTGGCTGCCCGTAACAAACCACACGAGGTGTCGACAGAGTTGTAGAACTTCATAATTTTTTTTAAACCATAATGTTTTAAACGGTAATCAACCGCACGACCAAGGCCTGCGTCACCTCCAGTGGCGAATAGGGCACAAAATGCATAGGGATGCATGAATTCAGCACAAGAATGGCAAGCATTTCTTTAGCCATCATTGGATCAATTAATCCCTAACTGTATTAGCAACGGGCAAAGTTCTCTATGAGAATAATGAACTAAGCTTTTCGTTATTAGAAACAAAAAAGGATGATTCTCGAACTAAATTTTGCAATGTCAAACGTGTATTTACAACAAATTCAGAAGTGTACCAACAGTTTTGTGACCACAACAATAACAGCTAAGTATGTGAGGAGAAAATGCTCACCACATCAATGAAGATAAGCAACACCGCAACACCCACGCTTCTTCCAATCCTCTTCCCCTGAACAACTGTCGTAGCTGCAAACGGAATTAGCCGGACAGTGTCTGCACACCCAGTAACAGCAATAGTACAAATATGAAGAAGCAAACAAACAGAATATCGTGTAATCAAAGAACATAAACATTACTCAAAACCACTACCACTGCCGAAATCTGCTTATTTTCCCAATTGTTAGTGAAAAAGGATTTTTTGAGAGGTGCTTCCATGCTCTTCTTTTTAATAGTTACATAAATATTAAAGTATGAATAAAGGGTAGATAGTGATTACTTACCCCTTCGTTTGCTTTAAGATTTGTACAACCTATGTTGGAAAGGAAAGTATTGAAAAACTTTTTTTTAATGTAAGTGGTTTCGGTTGCCGACATTTACTTGAATGCGTTGACATGAAATTTGTAGTCACGTGGCGCAAAATATCCTTGTAACCAAAGAAAGAGAAATATAAATGGATTTTAACAAACCGACATATATTTTAAAAAATAGAACATTTACTCAAATATTTTCATGATACACTTATAATGTGTTTGGTTGCTTATACCAAGTAGTACGTGTATGATATGGTTAAAAAAAATCATTCATGTGTTTAGTTGTTTGAATGGAACCATCCCATCCTAAATTGTGAGATATAAATTTGAGGATTATTCTATATAAATACTAAACTGTTTCATTCATCCAAAATAATAGAATCAAATAATATAAGATCATCCCATTCTATTCAACCTTATCCCATTTAACACATGCCTCTCAATCCCTCCACCAGCATAGGCAATTGGGGCTCGACCAGTGCTCGACAAAGCCATGATACGCCACAACCATAACCAAAATCAGAGTCTCAGAGACTCTGACCTATTCATGTTTATCTGGCAAATTACCATAGTTATCAACTTGTTACGTCTAGCAATCTCACTCGTACCACAGTTAGTTGCATTCTTTGTTACTGTACCGCACACATCACTTGTTTGTGTTGGCTATAACCCCACTGCAACATTTATACTTTCTCGTAACGTTAGGCTGTCCTCTAGTCATGTTTTTCTTAGCAACATGATTTAGCTCCTATTTTGACTAAAATTTTTCAATATAAAACTCATATGAAATTCCTTCATTCCAAACACGATGTTTTACCAAATTTGAGCAAACTGGATCCGATTCTCCCCACTAGTTGAAGTAATGCGATTTTCTGGACCCTAGTTTGACATATAATAAGTTCTTAGCTTTAGATTTACTGGATGAAATTATCACATTTCTAGAAATTATGAGGGGCATTTTTTAAAAAATAGTCTCCATTTCTTTCGAAATTAATATAATGTGATATAAAATTATTTTATTTCTCAAAGTGGTTGTTTCAAATTCAAATCAACGTGTCACTATTGAGTCGAGGATTATTGACATTTTGCGGTCAAAATGAACTCATTAATTACTGTAATGGAAGGGTTTTTTTTTTTTTTTTTGCCAGCCTATCTGGAGCACCCTCTTCCCCTCGACCTTCTGAACTCCAAGCGACCTACATTGCTCCGCCGCCGCCACGCCCCTCTCCTCCTCGCGGCCCCCCTCCGCGCTCCACGGCGTCGCGCGCTCCTTCCGCGCCATCTGCACGGTTCGCCCCAATCGCGAAATGTTACTTCCATCTGTTACGAATTACGATCCCTTTGGTGTGCCAAAGGTTGCTCTTGCTCAGTTTTGCCGACTGGTTGCCGCAGATTGGATTCACTACAAGTACTCGCTGCGGGGGCGGGCTCCTGGATCGGAGTATTACCGGGTTAAGCTCTCTGAGGTATGGATTCTGCGCCGGATGCGATGATGTGCCGGTTTCGTGTAAGCTGGCTAAAGGCAACGGATATGTGCAATTTCGTTTATTGGTTTCTCATGTTATGATTGTTTTAGGATTACTAAGTTATTTGAATGTAATAGATGGTAGGGCTTGAGACATTAGTTTCTTGAATCTGGCTGACAAAGCTGTCTTGTGTTTTTGTTGCAACCAGATTTATTTTTTATATGACATAAGAACTTTTAGACAAGCAGGTCGCCATGTGACCATTCACTCTTGCTGCTGTTTAACGGGTCCATGGGCCTCTTGGTTGCTAAAGGAACGAGGCATGAGATGATTTTGGAGGGATAGAGTTGCAGCTTAATTGCTTTGAATGTCATGTAGGGCATCAAATTAGCTGTTTCTGGCCTTTTTAACTATTTGAATTACAAACTCAAAATTGATGCTTGGTACCAGACAACATCATGCATAGCTACGGCTTATTTCGAAAGTCTGCACTTACTTGCCGTTGATTGGACCAGCTTCCTTGAAACAATTTCAATTTTTTTCTATGCCCTGCATTTAGTAAATACAAACAGTATTTTACTTTAGAAGGATACCAGTCATATAGCTAGAGTTTTTCCCCTCACCTCGTTCTTTCATGGAAACCAAGCTGCATAATGCGAATGTTCTGATGCCCATATAGTTTCGTCAGAGTTGGCATGCCATAATGTATTTTCTTTTATGATGGCTGTGCCCTTTGATTTAACATGTAACTTCTTGCATGCAGTTAGGAGTAGCTAGAGTTCACAGATGGTTATAGATAAGATGAATCCTTACACACTAAATTTGTCCTTGTATTTTGTAGGCTCACTTGCGTTCAGCAAAAAGGCTACTTAAACTATGTGAAGCGAATGGAGGGTTTTATGTAAAAGCTGGTCAATCAGTTTCATCACTAAGACAAGTACCAATGGAGTACTCATCAACTCTCTCCTGTCTGCATGATCAGGTTTTCTAAATATCTGCTACCTTAAAGTACTGTAGCCATATGAGTTTGCTTTTTTCATATACAATCTCTCTTTTTTTAATAACTCAGGCAACTCCATGCAACTTTCAAGTATCATCATATCAAAATAGTGATAGAACATAATTTTGCCAAGGATTTACATGACATGTAAGTATTGAAATCAGTTATTTTTTTAGATTGATTGTGTCATTTGAATACGTCAGAGTTCGATCTGTTTTGTTTCAGCAAATTTGATGCCGTATGTGTTCATGTTGTCAACTTGTCATTCCCTGGTTTCTTAACATAGATCTTCTAGGTTTAACAAATCAACGACTCGCATCTGCATTATGTATATCTCAAATTGTGTACCATATGCATGTTCTCCTGTTTACTGAGGCCACTGAAGAAAAAAGGGTTTAGCATCCTTGCACCGTATGGCATTATCAAATAACATGTGGTGGATACTCTGGTGTAGGTCACTGTAGTCACAATATAATGTGCATATGTTTGCTACATGGCTGTTTGAAGTTCGCTTTCTCTCTTTTGCTTAGCCTGTGTTAAATGGTCTTGCTAGCCTGTGTACCATCATAATTCACTGCTAGGATGCTTAGCTAGGGGTAGGTTTGGCTGTTGTTGACTATTCAAATTGGTGCTAGTATCATCTCCATGCCATTTGCATTATGTGATGGCTATATGATTGCACTGACTTTATATAACACCCTCAACCAATTTGGCCATGTTCAGTCTGGTAGTCGTGGGTTTAGTCCCACAATGTTAGTTGTAATTACAAAAAAGACCTTCAGGAACCATCCATACCAGTCAGATCAACCTTTTAGACTAAGTTAGGACTAATGTGAAGTGTTTGTATGAGCTGGATGTACCAAGGGTCTTACCATTAACAGCCGAGAGCTCATGTCATTTGTATCAATTCCAGCTCATAATTTTACAGAGATTTTCTGTTGCTTAGGCACTTAATTTTCATAATTCCTACGGAAAATGCTTAAAATTAATGTGTGTCAGATTCCTGGAATTTGATGAACATCCGATTACTGCTGCATCAATTGCTCAGGTTCATTGGGGTTGAATAATCAGGAAGTAGCTGTAAAGGTTAGATTACTGTCAACACTGAACTTCTTTCATGTTCCTTCTTTTTTTGCAAAGATATATTATTTCTATTTGATGTAATACAGTTTGTGTGTTTCCCCTGTGGTCTATATGCAATACCACATGTAAACCAGTGAAATAGTCGAGAAAGATATCATCACGCGGTATCCAGAGTTCTAGCTTACACAGAGGCCTACCACATTTATATCCATCATCTAGAGTTTTAGCTTACAGCCTTGCACAGTGATCTACCAAATTTAACTGTGTGAATGTGTATGAACAAAATTTTTATCTAAGGATGGGAAACTATTTAATAACTTTTCACTTTCCTGAATCTCCGTAGAAGTGGCAGTTTAATATTTTGGTCATTTATCCAGCTTTTATGCTCATTTTACAAGTTTGGAGTCTTCTATTTTCCCAAGGATGAGAAGTAATGATAAAGCTGGATCAGCTCAAAGGGTTTTAACTGCTATCATAGGGTATAATTTATAACCCTTCAGAATTACCCATATGATACTTTTTATAAACTGGTTTTACCGTTTTACATGGAAGCAGCTAAGGCCATCCATTGGTATAAGCATGAATCTTCCATCACAATTATTTGAGTTAAAATTTAAGCATGGGATGAACTGACCTTTTGCATAGTTTTTACTTTTGATGCTGTTGGTTTTTGGCAGCGCAGTAAGTATAACAAAATAACATATGTTTGTTAGCAGAATAGAGGAAATGTCCTGAAGAAAGTATTTCTCCTTTCTTTATTAGTCATATCCTGCTATGTCCATTTGTAAATGCCTTTTTGTTACTTTCCCTGTAGAAGCTGTCATGACCTGAAAAGTTATCTTTGTTGGTGTTACATGCATATTAATCTGTGATAGGATTTTCATCCTAATTGTGACATAGGTTCAATATCCTGGATTGGAGCGACGAATGAAGATAGACATAACAATTATGTCTGTCTTGTCAAATTTTTTCTCTTGGGTATGTTACATATACCAACCTTGGTATTTCCATTGATTCTGCAAAGAGAATATTTTCGTACTTGTTCCATGTAGCCCATTTAGTACATTAGAAGTATTTGATAGGTGTAGTTTACTCACTTTTGTCTATACAGTAGTCTTAAAGAAGAACAAATAATGGTCATATTTTGTTACGAACAGGTTCACTGTGAACCACCAGAAGCGGGGTTCCGTGTCGGGCTCGGATCGCAGTCGCCCGACCGTAGAAGACGCCGTGGTGGCTTGCGCCGAGGTTTGGTTGCTGAGCCACCGCCTAAAACCTGATTTGTGGCATCAAAATCATGCCTTTTCTTCCTTCTATTCTCTTCTTATATAACTTCAAAAACTACCTCACCAACAGTCTGGCAAGGATATTATTCTAACAACCAAAATATGGAATCTGTCTAACCAAAAATATTAAAAGGAAAGACTTAAGTGCTGAAAACAAAGTAAGGAAACTTATCAATCTCGAGTTATCTCCCAATCTCTCTAGCTAATCGCCGCTTCTTCCCTAATCTGCATCTGCATGCGCCTGATTGCCCTTGCCGCGCCTAACATAAACCCTGTCCAAGCTGTGGCCCATAACATTACTCCCCCCCTGGAGATGAAGCTTGTCCTCAAGCTTGCAGTCGGGATATGATCGGCGGAGAATGATGGCATCCATCCACGTTGCTTCTTCCGTAGACTCCCCTGTCCAATGGACTAGAAACTGACGCTTCCCTTCCAGGAACTGTTGAGCAAGGATGGCATGAGGTTCAGGATGAGCAGGAGCGCCTGAGGGAGCAATATCCGAAGGTAACTCCACCTGCTGTGTCGGCGGCACTCCTTGGAACAACTTGAGCAAGGAGACATGAAACACATTGTGTATCCTGGCAGATTCCGGAAGCTGCAACCGATATGCTACTGAACCCACTCGACTGGTGATTTGAAACGGCCCATAGAACTTCGGTGCCAACTTGAAGGAGACCACCGAACTGCGAGCTGATGATTGGCGGTATTTCTGAAGTTTGAGCCACACCCAAGAACCCACTTCAAACTCCACCTCTCTATGATGGTCATCATACTGTTGTTTCATCCTGTTTTGAGCTAGAAGAAGCATGTCTTTGGCGTGCTGGAGAAGCGCATCGCGATCCACCAATGTGCAATCCACCGAGTCAATACTAGTAGCTCCCTGCTGGTAAGGTGTTAAGGGTGGAGGTGTCCGGCCATACACCAACTCAAAGGGAGTCAAGCGATGAGCGGAGTGAAAGGAAGTATTATAGCAATATTCCACCCATGGTACCCATTGTGCCCAAGTAGCCTGGTTGGCGGAAGCCAAACAACGAAGATACATCTCAATTGTCCGATTGACCACCTCGGTTTGCCCGTCTGTCTGGGGGTGGTAGGCGGTGGACATTAACAATGCAGTACCACTTCGTTTGAACAGCCCTTGCCAAAAGGCACTCAGAAAAACCGGGTCGCGGTCCGACACAATGGACTCAGGAATGCCATGGAGGCGCACGACCTGATCGAAGAAGAGTCGAGCCACGGTAGGAGCTGGCGCCGGTTGCTTGAAGGGTATGAAGTGAGCATACTTGGAGAGGCGGTCGACCACCACCAGCAGAGCGGTTTTGCCGTGCGACTTCGGGAGGTGTGTTATGAAATCCATCGAGACATCCGCCCAGACTTGATGAGGGATCTGAAGGGGTTGCAAGAGACCTGCCGGCGCCATGGTACTGGACTTGTGCTTTTGACAAATAATGCATTTTGCCACATACTGCGCCACTGATGTGCGTTGATTATCCCACCAGTAATCAGCCCTAAGCCGATGGAGTGTCTTTTGGATCCCTTCATGCGTCAAATCATGTACCGAAGCAATGATTGGTTCGATCAACGGGGATGACGAAGGTACCACCAACCTGTTGTTTCGATACAACAACCCATCCAGAACAGCCCACTGTGGTGCGGAACTCCCAGTCGACTGTGGTGGTGGTGATCCGCCATGCTGACTGATAAGCTGCTGTACCACAGGATTAGCTCGCAGGAGGTCGTGCCACTGAGCTCGTGTTACCTCCTGGGGAGCGGACATAGCAGCGCACTGGAGAGAGTCCCCGTGCACCCTGGACAAAGCATCAGCAGCTTGATTGTGTTTTCCCGGCTTGTACTCCACCACAAAGTCAAATCCCATTAGTTTGTTTCAACCAAGGTCTTCTTTGCAAGGTGTGATGAGGGCTTGGTCTAATAGGAACTTGAGACTCCCATGGTCGGTCGCAAGACGATGAAAGGGTGACCCATTAAGTAAGGGCGCCAATGGCGCACCGCTTGGAGAGGCTAATGAGCTCCTTTCATAAGCCGCAAGCTTTATGTTTGCCTCGCCACCGCCACAAATACGCGATTGGGTGGCTATGTTGTTGAAGCACGACCCCAATACTGCTCTCAAGGCCACACTCGACAACAAACGGAGCGTGAAGTCCGGCATTTGAAGAACCGGCGCAGATGTCAGGGCCTGCTTGAGACGATGGAAAGCATCCTGAGCTTCTGGTGTCCAGGCAAAGTTATTCTTCCGCAAGAGAGCAGTAAGAGGCTCAGCAATGGATGCATAGTGTTGAATAAACCGCCGGTAGTAGCCCGTCAGGCCCAAGAAACCCCTGAGTGCCGACACCTCGGATGGACACGCCATGCCGACATCGCAGGTTTCTTGGATCACCGCTACTCCATTGTGGCTGATTACATGTCCCAAATATTCCACACGTTCTTGAGCAAATGCACATTTGGACCTCTTCAAGAAAGCCGGTGGTGACGCAACTGCTCTAACACCAGTCGAAGATGTGATCTGTGCTCCTCCTCCGTGCCGCTGTAAATGAGTATGTCATCAAAGAAGACAAGCACAAACTTGCGAAGGAACTCTTGCAATACTTCATTCATGAGAGCTTGGAACGTCGATGGCGCGTTGGACAACCCAAATGGCATTACAAGAAATTCGTAATGCCCATGATGAGTGCGAATGTCAGTTTTGCCGATGTCCTCCTCAAGATCCGGACTTGATGGTAGCCCGACCGGAGATCTAATTTGGTGAAGAAGCAAGCGCCCCGAAGCTCATCAAGAAGTTCTTCCACCACCGGAATCGGAAATTTATCCTTGACTGTCCGTGTATTTAGAGCACGGTAATCTACACAAAAGCGCCAAGTGCCATCTGCCTTCTTAACCAATAGAACCGGAGAAGAAAAGGGTGATCTGCTGGGCCGGATGAGTCCTTGCTTCAACATGGCTTCACATTGAGACTCTATCTCGTCCTTTCGGCGGAAGGGGTACCTGTAAGGCCTAACCACCATTGGATCAGTCCCCTCGGCCAGAGTAATCCGGTGATCACACCACCGCGGGGGTGGCAGTCCTTCGGGTTCAGCGAAAACATCTTCATATTCAACCAGCAACTTCTGCATCTCTGTGGTTTCCTTCAAATTAGCTTGCATCAAGGTGGCACGGCATTGCCGCTGCAGTCCCCGAAGTTGTACCCGGGCATCTGGGGATCCAAACCCCATTGATAAATCTTCAAAGTTCCAGCGGATGTCACCCAAGGTTCTCAGCCACTGAACCCCCAGTATAATGTCGAACCCATCTATTGGCAGCACGATGAATGGGGCTTCGAAAGTATGATTCTGGATAGTGAAAGCCACTGATGGAACAGTTCCTAGGCAAGGTAAATGTGACCCTCCTGCCACTCGGACTTGCTGGTGCGACTCCTGAGTTGCCTTCCAGTTGCCATGACGAGCTACAAAAGTGCTCATAAAATTGTGAGTACTTCCACTGTCCACAAGGCCTCGCCATTGATTTCCTTCCACGAGCACCATTACTTGCATCGTGTCCCCATATTTAGGTCCCAAGGCTGCAATCATGGACAGGGAAATGTCAGTCTCCTGTAACATGGCAGCTTCCTCCTCTGCTTCCTCCGCCTCTTCTTCCTCTACCTCCAGATGAAACAAGCGTTTACATCGGTGTCCCCGAGTGTAAACGTCATCGCAGTTATAGCACAAGCCCTTGGCCCTCCTCTCTGCTAGCTGATCGGCGGTGAGGCGCAACCGAGCCGGCGTGGAGGCGGCGCTACTCTGCATGCTCGTCGCCGGAACAGAGTTCGCTCGGCCACTTGCAGCCGCGGAACCACTACCTGGCGCGCCAAACGAGTTCCTCCCCATGGTCATGGGTGCACCTGCCGCCGTGCTTGTCCCAATTGAAGTCACTGGAGAAGGAATGGATCCTCCCCGTCCGAACTGGACACGCCCGCGACCCGCACTTGTCACCCCTTGGACCGCCTCCGCGATCCACGCGGTCTTTCTGGCCTCTGCCTCCCGTGCAAACCCAATTGCCTCAGCGAGGTCTCGCGGTCTCTCCCTTCGCACGTCTGCCCCAAGCGCCACCGACAATCCCGCCATGAAGGTCTCCATCTCCTCTATTCTCTTCATTGGCGGCGCCCTTGCTAACAGCCGCTGAAATTCCCTGGCATAGTCATTCACCGCCCTTCCTTCTTGCTTGAAGTTGACAAGGTCGCCCCAAGGACCACAACTCGAGTGTTGGCTGAATCGCTGGATGAAGGATTCTGTGAAATCCTCCCAGGTGATCCACCTTCCCCCTTGTTGCCAGTTGTCTAGGACTTCCTGCGCCTCTCCCGCGAGATGCAGCCCTGCAACCTCCACAAAGTCATCCTCGGCGATGCGGTGGAGACGGAAGAATCTCTCACAACGTCGCAACCACCGGATGGGGTCGTCCTGACCATCATATTCAGGAAGATCGAAGCGGGGAAGACGAGGTATCCACCGCCGATCTTGCTCTTCTTCCTCTTCCCGCCACCCCGGACCACACCGTCTCCCGGGTGCCTGCCGTCCCCGCCCATGGGTCGCTCGAAACCCCAATGCGGCGTTTCTTCGTAGCGGCAACTCATCCCGATCGTGCCCTTCATCGTCCATGCGCTCACCGGCCGCCTGATGGGACGACTGCCCGTCTCCTGGGCCGATCTGGACCGGATCTTTCTCTTTCAACAGCTTCATCATTTCACCCATCATCGTCTTCATCTCCTTCATCTCCTTCTCCAAGATCGTGACGCGATCCTCTCCTGGAGCCGCCATTGTCCCAGTATCAATTGGCTCTGATACCAATTTGTTACGAACAGGTTCACTGTGAACGGCACCAGAGCGGGTTCCGAGCCGGGCCCGGATCGCAGTCCGCCTGACGTAGAAGACGTCGTGGCGGCTTGCGCCTGAGGTTTGGCTGTTTTCGGAGCCACCGCCTAAAACCTGATTTGTGGCATCAAAATCATGCCTTTTCTTCCTTCTATTCTCTTCTTATATAACTTCAAAAAAACTACCCTCACCAACAGGCTGGCAAGGATATTATTCTAACAACCAAAATATGGAATCTGTCTAACCAAAAATATTAAAAGGAAAGACTTAAGTGCTGAAAACAAAGTAAGGAAACTTATCAATCCTGGAGTTATCTCCCAATCTCTCCTAGCTAACTGCCGCCCTTCCCCTAATCTGCATCTGCATGCGCCTGATTTCCCTTGCCGCGCCTAACATAAACCCTGTCCAAGCTGTGGCCCATAACATATTTCAATTAGAATAGTAATTGAACTGTCAGCTTTCTTAACAACAAAGTTTTTTGCTAAAAAGCAACCCTAGTTGAAGTACTACCCTGTGGCAAAATTCTTGAAATGAAAAGGTGACTAATATATTTTGCAATCTGAAGCAAGTCATTGATTTGTGCTGAGTAGCTTGATGCTAGTACTTAAATGTTTTAAATGGTAGTTACCATAACTGGATAGCTTGAGAGTTCATTGATTTAAAAGCTGACATGTGCCACAAGCCCACAATATGTTTTAAGAAGTGAAGTATATGTCAGTGTATTTTGCTTTGTGGCGTCATTAATGAAAAAGTGACTAATATTTTCTTCAATTCTAAGCAAGTCATTGATTTGTACTTAGTAGCTTGATGCTAGTACTTTATTAAATGTTGTTGACACTGCTTTAGCCTTTTATGGTAGTTACCATAATTGGATAACTTCGTAAGGAAAGGACATAATAATTAATGAGTATCAATGGTACCATCATTGTGTCCTCCACTGTGGTCAACTTTTTAAATTTTCTCATGTTGCCTGTTGAATTAAAGTTTACTGCATTCAATCTTGGCATGCACCACTGTGTTTTAAGATACTTTATTAGTGTCTTTTCTTGGTGGAATCGAAAATTTGAAGCTTTTTTTATTTGCAGATGTTTCCTGATTATAGGTTTGAGGAGATATTAATTGAATTTGAGAGAATTATGTCAATGGAACTAAGTAAACGCATGGAATTTTCCTTTATTCTAATCATTTTTTGTGTTATTTTTATATAGTATCTGTTTAAACCATTTCTTTGCTGTTCTGTGGAGGAGGCACTGTTGTAGAACCATCTATTATTTTCCTTGAGCTATAATCTTGCATTTAGTAAAGCTAGGTCCTGTTGTCTGTCTGTCAGTTTCTTTCCCCATTCCTTTCAGGGAATCAAAGAACAATAGTTTTGTGTATACATAAATGGGCCTATACTTGTAATAAGGAAAATTTCACGCTATGTTACATGACTTACATCAGTTATATGCATTATAAGTTTCTCCTCTCAATTTCTTTGACTAATGCGTGATGGGTTAAAACATTAAAAATGTATCCTCATCCCTCATGCACTTCTCTATACTTTTCATATGCATCCAGCTTTGGTTTATCTGCGGGAATTTGGACAATTGAGAGAGTTTCAATAGCCATGTAGCTTCACCTAATATGTTTATTTTCTAGAAATTACAGTGTGTTGATTTGCAGATTTTACCAAAGAGGATAAGAATTCCGAGAGAACAGCTAGCTGCTTCAACTTGCGTGTCAACAAGGTGTATTTGGTTTCAGGCCAGAATTATATCACACCAACAAACCTTAGGCAAGTGGCTCACCTGTCGTAGAGACAAAGCCCAACAAATGTTTGGCTAAGTTGTTGACCATCTAGGAAAGTGGTATTCGACACTCTGGCACTACACAAATTTCTTAGACAAATTGTAGCCTCAAACAAAACACACAAAATTTATGTTAGCTCATATTATATACATAGTTTTCACTCAAGGGGTAGTACACTAGTTGAACACCATAACTGTAGATGTTGAATGTTACTTTTGTGCCAATCTGATATGCTTGACCCCTGCGCTATCACTAAAAGATGAACTGGACTGCTGAGCTCTTCTGAGTTCTTGAGTAAAGCCCACAAACTTTCCATTGTTGCACAAAATTCATTCATCACTAAGGGCAAGTTTTAGCCTAAGTGATATTCCACTCCCATGTGGTGTGGCTCTAACACTGAAAGTGAGTCTGTGAGTGTTTATTTGGAAAGTTACACATTACTCACTAGATCATCAAATATATCTACAGCAAGTCAAGAATGCGTGCAAGCTTAGTTGCATCACTAGAACAACAGTAATTAAGTCACTATTACATATCTATTACATAATTCTATTACATATCTACAGTTCAAGGATCAAACTTGAGTCTTGAGAGCTCTGCTAATTTGATTTCTTTTTAGCCACAAAAATTTGCATGATTTTGGACAGCCTTCATTAGATGATCTTGATGTGTGAGCCACCAATGACCTAGGGACATCAGCTCTTACAGGTGTAGACGCTAAAGACTGACCTTTCGCAGAGAGTTGATTCTGAATGCTTGAATCCCATCACATAATCATATTGCATAGAGCTCATTTATTACATTTCATGTGCTAGGCTTTAACATGTCATAATTACTTCCTGATTAATCTGTCTGTATAATTCACGCATAATTGTCATAATGCTCATCAGCAAATCAGTTCTTGGAACACAATTGTCTGGTGAAGAGAGAAGGCGTTCAAAGCAGGACTTGAACTCTCTGGGAATGGATGATATATCGTCATTTATGGAATCTTTGCGACCCGATTTCTCATCATGCTTAGAACAGTGTAAGGGAAATTTTGGCTGAGCGCTTAGGCATGTTTTTTTTTTCAAATGAATTCTTGCTGCTTACATACTATTTGTGTTCTCAATTTCAGTGGCCTATTGAGGTCCATTTTAGGGAATCTAGGTGCGGTACGTCATGTTTGATTTCTTGCCTGTGCAAAATGTGCTATATACAACGTTGAAGAATAGTCCAAATTGGAGTCTGGTATGTCTCAGTTAACTTTGTATGTTTATGAACAGTAGTTTAGCTCTTATTTTGATTTCTATAGCTGTTCTGTTACATTCAGGTGCAATCTACAGTATGTTCTTGTCAGTAAATGATCTTAGGCATAAGGTCATGAACATAGTCAAGACGGATGCTCCAGGAGGTTAGTCGAGATTTTGAGCTCTTGTGGTGGTACAAACCTCTTATGTGATATCCTGAAGTTGGACAAGTTTAGCAAAGGGGGTCAGGAAGGAGACCATCTGATCAACTATTTCTGAAGTAGACTCCTTGCTACGTTCATCAAATTGTACTTGTATCCTGATGATACCAAATTTTGTGATCACATCTGCATTTATGTAAATACGAATGTGTAATGTGATTCATACTAGCCTGCTATAAATTTGGGATATTTACATCTTTGTTGGAGGAATTCACGTGCACAGACGTTAGTTCTTACTTCTTAGACGTGACATGGAAATGTAATGTGTCATCTCAACAATTATTCTCACCTTCGAAATTTCGATTAATTATTACCCGGAAGCAACCATTTCTCTCATCACAAATTGGGCATTACTCGAATAAAGACGTGTAGAATTTGCTACAAGTACAAACTTTATGTGCATTAACGACGTAGGTTTCATTGATCTGGATCATTATCTTGAACGATCCTACGAAAGTACAAAGTTTGACGCATCTAAGCAATAATAAAATATTTTGACAGTGCTCTAGATCATCGTGCTTCCAACCTTGCTTGAAGCCATGAATTCACTTTTTAAGTCTGTATATATCCTATAAAACTAACAGCGAAGCCTTCCACAACAAACTAAAAAAGGAGAAAAAGAATAAAACCATCAGGTGTTAGCCCTAACTTGGAATATTCTAGACCTCCAAGCCTTGGACATTTTCTTCCCCAGATATCGAGCAGCAACCACACCACCAGAGGCAAGCAGTCCAGACACCGCTTGGCGCGCACTTGAAACCATTACCCGGCGCCTCAACGCCTTGCGGATGCAAGTTGCTGCCATATCTTTTGAAGGAACTACGGTACGGGTTGGCATTTCTAGAAAGAAAATACTTCATTAGAATGTTTACAGAATCAACAGGATTAATAGGAACACAAGCAACATTATACTACCTTTGCTGTTCGATGCAAATCTTCCTTGCATTTTCCTTTGGATTATCCATGGGAGAGAAGAAAACAGCTCATTTGTTGCAGATACACCACAATCCTGAAAGTATGTAATTCTAATAGTTACACAGATATTCAAAGGAGGCAGATAAAAATATTTGCATGCACAGAGATCAATTATCAGGGTCTATATAAGTTCCAAAATACAAGTATACTAGTTGATAACTTGATACTGCCAACATCTTAGTGAAGATCAGTTGGAGGATGCGAGCACATCCCACTTATCAAAATAGTAAGGGATAAGTCTTAGGAGAGGTAAGGAAAATATGG
Organism: Guadua angustifolia; assembly: GCA_036346375.1. Taxonomy (NCBI): domain Eukaryota; kingdom Viridiplantae; phylum Streptophyta; class Magnoliopsida; order Poales; family Poaceae; genus Guadua; species Guadua angustifolia. The sequence goes on from CM070517.1 coordinate 44,610,095, forward strand.
GTATTAAGAAAAAAAAAAGGTAATATCTGAGTTCCCAGCATGTTATGATCGTCACCAGATACATGTCAAAGCATGTATTAGGATAATGTAGTACACAAGTAGTAATGGTAAGCACATGATTTTACTTCTCAAAAAGGATTATCATACATCTTGCTGGGTGATCAATGATGCAGTGTGCAAGTGACAAGCTAAACAATTCATACTCTCAACAAACTGAAACTGTATGTATGAGTAAAAGGAAATAAAGACCTGCTGGAAAGCCTTTTGTTGTCCATATGATGATGTCTTCAGTAGCCCTTCAGAAATATACTCTTGTAACAGGGGTCTGTACATTAATTGAAATGATTGGAAACTACCCTCAACAATCTTCTTGACCTGATTTACAGCAGAGTGAGCACCAAATCATAAATAGAAATCCAACTAACATATTATCTTATCTTATCTTATATTTGTAGACAAAAGAAGCATGAAGAATAATTACCACATACAATTATTTAGACTGATCTATCAACCCAGCATGCAAATTCAATAAAAGCCATAGACACTAGAAGTCTAGAACTGATCTCTCGAACGGCACACAATCATCTTTTCAGGCCTTCCCAGGAACTTCAGTAACCAGCAGTAATTTGCTCAATACAGCCAATTTGTACATTCTTCTGATAAGTAATATGCAGGATGACATACTAGTTATTACAGGATTATGGCACAGTAAAGGCACCATAAACATATCTGGTAACATATACCACATTTGGAATAATGGGACACCAGAGTTACAGACTGTACCATACTACAATTGATTCTTTTGTGGTTCAGTTTACAAAAGATAATAACATGTCATTTTCACTTTTCAGAAGTACACAGTTGAGTTGGCTTTTGGACATGCCAAATTGACAGGATCACCTTTGTGAAGAATGTTATGATGCTAAATTGAATTGAAATAACTTATGGACATATAGCAAAGGTTAACATGTCTAATATATTACCTTATCTTTGTCTTCTGCAAATAGCATTCTTAGATCACCCATATATGATAGACTGCAAATTTGAGAATAAAGGTCATACTGCACAAAAAGGGATAAAAAGGGGAAGATTAACGAATGCAGAAGCAATAAAATAATTTCATGGTGATAAACATCAAAGTTGACACTAAACCTCAGTGAACTCTGCTGGCAAAAGAAGCAGTGAAGCCGAAGTTGCCATTTTCAGATTGACTGTGTTAATCTTCCTTATATCCCAGTTATCAACAAGAACGTGAACCTAGAGATATACAAAGAGCAAAATAACTCAGATGACACCAACTTCGCAGTAGAACATATCCACATGCATAAAGGCAGTAAAGTTGTGTTAAGAATAAACTAAAACGGTCAATGATGATATAATTCGGGCCAGGAAAAACTAGTCTGACACAACCATAAATGTACTCAAATTGCCACAATAGCATAACAAGATTAACACTGACCACGCGTATCGCTCCCACAGCAATCAAGAACAGGTCATACATACAGGTTTTTGCAGTCGGCCGCTAAGGTAAAACCAGTCCCAGGTCAAGACATCCATTGCCAGGTCCTTCATCCCCACGACCCCATACTTTATCCTCTGCATCCACAAAACTACAATTTGTCACTCAGAACTCAATGCGCACACAGAGAAACTAACAGACCACAATGCAATCAAACACAAGATACAGCCAGGTAATCATAGCTACCTTGTTCCTCCACTCAACAAACGGATTGAAGTAGACCCCGACGCCAACGCAATCCGCCAGCCCGGTAATCTGAGCTTCCACAGCCAAGAACAAATCAATCACACAATTAGCCAGACAATGAACTAGGTAACCAAGAAAGAAAGGATTTGGGGGAAATAGGAGCGTACGGCGCCGGGGCCGAGGCGCGCCATCCAGCCGGAGTAGTGCGCGGGGTTCCTCTCCAAGTTCTGCGCCACCAAGAATCCGTCCAAGATCGCATCAAGCCATCAAGGACAACAATTTGATGGACTAAGCTAGAAGAACAGTGGCCCTTCACAAGCTAGAAGAAGAGATGTAAAAAAGAAGGAAGGAGGCTGGTCGGTTGTCTACCTCGGAGTGCCATTGGAGGGGGTCAGCAACGCCAAGGATGTAGTCGACCATAGAGGTCGCGTCGGGCCGCGCGTGGAGGAGGGTGGAACCGTACGCGCAGCAGAAGTCCACGGGCGGGAGGAGGTCAGCAAGCGGCCCGGCCAGCTCCAATGCCCTCGCAGCCGCCGTATTCATCTCGGCACAGCGCGCGAGGAGTGAGGCCGGCCAAACTCACCAAAGGGGAGGAGCGAGGCGGCCGCGGGGCGGGGTTTTGCCGTGCACCACGGGGCAAAGGCGGTGCTAAATCTGCGCCGTTGCTGAAAGAATAGACGATCTGGATTGGATTTGGATGCCTTGATGTAAGAAGAGAACCAAGCCTACATTTTGCAGCTCTAGGGTAGTTTCAAGAAAAGTTCCAAATTTTGTTTTCGGTTTATTTCTCACTCCTCAGCAAAATCCGAAATTTGGGTGAAATCTCGTTATTTTGGACAAAATCTGGACGAATTCAAATAGCAAATTCAAATCTGGAATGGACTGAATTTCGGGCGAAATTTCCAAAATTTTGGTAAATTTCAATTGAATAAAAAATGGTACAAACGATGTTGAAAAATTGTGTAGGTTCCTGAAACATCAGTGATGTTCCCATAAAAATTTTAGATAATTATCAAGTTTGAGGAATTTTTAAAAATTCGAATATTGCTACTGTCCTGATAAAACACTGACTAGCAAGTTTGAACCAAATGAAAAATGGTTCAAACCACGTTAGAAAATTTTAAATTTTTTGGTGCATGGATATGATGCATCACTAATGTTTTCATAAAATTTTCAGATGATCAAGCTTCATGAATATTTAAAAATTCGAATAGTGCTATTAAGGGTTTTTCAATAAATTTTCATAGAAGATGACTTTCTAAAGGGTTATTGGACCAAATCCGGTCAAATCCGGCCCTAAAAGTTTAAAAACTGGTCAAAAATCATAAAATTTCACCGAAAAAATGAAATTACCGTAGCAATTTCAATTTTTTATCTAGCCGGTAATTTGGATTTCGTGGTGGCCTGAAATCCGAAATTTTGACGAAAATTCACTGAAATTCAGTGAAATTTGTATCATGGGTTCAAGAAACTTGCGAAAACCAACCATACCAGTAAAGTGGGAGTAGAGGTAGGCATGGGCATTCGGTTTATACGGTTTTCGAAAAAATCGGTTTTTGAGTTCTACAAACCGAAACCGAACCGAACCGAATAGCCATAGAAACCGAACTAATTCGGTTCGGTTAATTTGGTAATTCGGTTAACCGAATTTCACACTGCAGCAACTTCGTAAAACAATTCCACACTGAGGTAAAATGTGGACACGTCCAACCATCACATACAAAGCTTGATGGGTTGATGCGTAAATAGATGAAGATCACATCCAGTGAAAAAACTCAACCTCAAAAGAAATTCATGCTACCAGTCAAAGCATAAAGCAGGATTCAGCTGATCCGATTTTCAGATTTGCGGGTTTGGAGATGGATTACTTGATTTCGGATTTGGGGGTTTGGGAATGGATTACTTGATTTGGGGATTCGGGAGAGGGGGGCATACCTCGGCGGCGCTCGTCGCGGGCTCGGCGGCGGCGCTCGAGGCGGGGATGGTGGCCACGCTCGAGGCGTCAGGCGACTCGTCGCGGGCTCGGCGGCAGCGCTCGAGGCGGGGATGGTGGCGGCACTCCAGGCGACTCGTCGCGGGCTAGGCGGCAGCGCTCGAGGCGGGGATGGTGGCGACACTCCAGGCGACTCGGGGGCGCTCCAGTCAGCTCGATGACGCTCCAGGCGGGGTCGGCAGAGTGGGCTGGTGCTTTTTGTTCGATGGCACAAGCCGGCCTCACTTGCGTTGCGCATGGGCTTTCGCCGGACCGAACCGAAATGGCTGATACGCTATGGGCATAACCGCATGAATCGGTAAATCGGTTATTTCGGTTTCTTAAATTATAGAATCCAGCCGAAAACCAAAAACTAAATAGTAATAAAATAAAAACCGAATCATAAACCAAAAACTGTAAAAACCAAAAAAATTAGTTTATTCGGTTTGGTTCAGTTTTTCGGTTTCAGTTTAAAAATGCCCACCCCTAAATAATGGCGAGGGAGGACTTGCAAAGATGCATAGGTTTCATGTGCACCCTCAAATTTCTTTGAAATCAAAGTTTTAGTGGCAGCAATATAACGACATTTCCTCATTTTTACACCATTATTACGCACCAACATCTCCAAAGGAACAGAAATTTCTTATCCATATTATAATTTGGTGATGCTTACAGCGTATGCGATCCACAGATTTGCGAGTCGCAGAATTGTCCCAGAACAGTTTTACACCCAAGGAAATTATCATGAAAACTGGAACAGCCACTTCATGTGGCACTTGCAAACAAAATAAGGCAGTATCAATGCACTAACAAAATAGATAAACAAAGAACAAACCACTTGAGATATCGTGTAAAATCACATTACAGGAGCATCAAGACAAATCCACTAGAGTTGCTCAGACAAGAGGACTGTATGTGAGATCTCATCGGTCATCACAATAGCAGGAACTGGTATTCTGTGTTCTTGCACACCTTAAATTCGTGTCACAGTTTCTGAAACTCTTCAAATGTTTAACCTATAAAAATCACTATGGATACCACAATGCCTTGACATGTTTTCGCCAAGATGTTCCATCTAGGAGTACAGTAAGAATGGAATCAATGATCATAGCATCAAAATTGCTAGGATGTCGGGACAATGCCTGGTGAATTAGTTTGTTTGCAAGATCCTTTGAAAGCCCCATTACACTGTCGCTAGAACCAACCTACATGATCAAGCAGCTCTAGTTCAAATTAGATTCATATCAAATGAAAGCACTATAAAGAGTAAGCAAATTAAGGTGAGAGAGAAACTGACCACTGCTTCAACAAATGGTAATGTCAATGGATGTTCCAGCAGCAAGCCACATGCGATCCTAAATACTGCCCTCTCATTGATCTAGCAAATAGGGTAATGCACAGTTTTACCAAACTGAAAAAAAACTGTGCCAAAAAACCGAACCGGTCAACTTAATTTGATTGGTATACGGTATTCGATATGGTATGACAAAAATTAAATTTTTGGACTATAGTTTTTTTGGTAAAAACCGTGAGTAAACTGAAATAAAACCAAATACCGAAATAAAAAATACATGTATAATTAGATAAAGTAATGGTAAAATGTGTACAAAGTATGGTTTCACATGGAAATAATATCACTAAATTTATCAAAGTAATGGTCAAATGTGTGTAATAATTTTTACTAACATATAATTAGATAGGGTAATGATCAAAGGTGCTGTTAGAAACTGTATCGATGTCCAAAACGATAAGTAAAAAAGATAATTCTTGTTGGTTTGGTAAATATGGTATTTACCGATACTGAAGTGAAATTCTATTTGAAATATTTGGTATCACATTTCAATTATCTATTTTTTAAAAAAATGTATTTACTGAACTGTATTTACTAATTATACTGTATACACAGCCCTACTAGCAACATGATAGAGGGAGGGGGGAGTAGCTCATGACATAACAATATTACACAATTTGCAAATATTAGACCATGTGACGATAATCTAGGAATTCTTTACGTACTACCACTATAATTTGTTGGTTTTCTTTTGCACAGTCTCAATTAATAAAAGGCGTATGAGTAGAATAAACGAGGCCATATATACCAGGTTCTCAATTATCTCACATGGTATATCGTGGAAATACACCCGCTGAATGACAACAAAAAGCTACCTTGGTCAATTGTCATCCACAAATATTACATTTATTAAGTCACCACAAATATTACATTTATCAAATGTGTACCATTTGTCTTGAGAAGGACTACAACTGTACCTTTGAGTTGTGGGGCAATCTGGGATAGGTGCCCCAAACTTAAGATACAGGATTGGAGAGCTAATGCTAGAGTAGTGATAAATGTTCTAGGGCATCTCTTGTAGGTGTTATTATGGGTAAAGTGGTACAAGTCTGTGCAGAGTAAATTTTGAATTCAAGCCAGTCTCTTGGATTAGAGACTACGGAAAGCTATGACTGCCTCATAAACAGTGTTAGTAGTGTTTTCAAAAATATAAAATAAATAATCTTTAAAACTAAAATTTAATTCTTGCAAAAGTGTATTTTGAGGGAAAGTGGTCATTAGGTGGATTTGATTTGGATTGGATTGGGAGGGAAAAATCATCTATTGCATTTCTATATTAGTGCTTGCTGACTACTAAGTACTCTGTACTCACCCTTGCTAAACCCCTCCCCTTGCTTAGAAGGTGGGTCCTATGAACCCTCCTCCGAGGCCTAGGGTGAGGATTGTTCACAGGACTAGGACTGTTAGGAGAAGTAGAGGGTCTAATAGGCCATCCCCCCGCTATGGCAAGCCAATAGGGTAATAGGAAGTTATAATGTATGTTGTTGTATTTGGAACCATGTAAGAATAAGGTAACGGACATGTAGCCCTGCGTGGTTTAATGGAATGTAATAAAGATTTTCATTTTCAGTCTCTAATTATTGTTCATTGCAATACTTTGAATATGATGTAGCAACTGATAAAGTATCGGGTTGTCTGATATTTTTTTAGCTACTATGCGGAGATTCACGTAATTAACTCAGGAGTAATGGTAGTGTGACTGTCGTTATCCGAGGCTAATTATGTAGGTCGCCATAGACAGGCAATTGGTCTCACCTATGCTCTACTTGCAAGGTATTATAAGAAATTCTTTTATTTTTATTTTTGCTTGTTTACTTTCTTGCTATTTTTCTTTCATACGTACCGTATTTGTTGTTCATATTGAAATGGCTTTTTTCTTTTGGTAGTAGAACATGTGACCATATTTACATATAGTTCTTTATTTGTTTTGTTGTTTTCTATGTGATAAATGCCCACTACATCTTATTGTTACTTGACTGAATCTGCGGTAACTGTACTTACCAGATAATTCGCCCTGTGCGCTCCAAGCATTGTCCAACTTGTAAGCACTGTGTTGAGCAGTTTGACCATCACTGCCCCCGGATATCAAACTGTGTTGGAAAGGTAAGATATGGATATGTTGATTTCAAACTTCTAGTTAAAGTTTTCAATTTAATTTCCATCTTCCATCAGAAGAAAAATCCCTATCGTGCTGTTCCAGCTGTAGTAGCGAATGCTTCATGTAAGTTAGATAACCATAACCTACCATACTCTTTGCAAAAGGGGTATACATCCCTGTTGTGCTGTTCCAGTAACCGTTGTTGGAGGAAATACTTCATATAAGTTATGTAGCCATACCTCATTTAAATATTTAAATATCTTACGGCAACAGATATTTAAACTACCTCGTTTTGAGCTTCAACATGATGGATATACATGTCTTATGATCAATTGTATTCTGCATGCCGATCTAATGAATTTCCATTTGACTAACATATGTTTTGCTTGTAGAGAAACAAGTAGGACTTTTTCGTGTTTCTTTGTGTGGGGAGCTAGTTCACCCAAAAGTTTAAGCTGATGAGGAAAGGTGGGCAATTGTTCACTCAAACCTAAGATGTGGAATAGAAGTGGGCTATAATTATTTTTTTAATTGTGCTAACTGGGTCTTAAACTCAAGACCTCTTGACTTTGATACCATATTAAGTTACATGCACTAACCAATTCACTAAAAAATTTAAGCTTATGAGGAAAGATGAGCAATACACTTATGCTTCAACGGGGACAACTACATCCTTTCTGGGTGCTGCCGTTGGATTACACAATAAGGAGATCTAGTAAATGAACTTCCTTTTTCATTGCTTCAAGAGTATACTAACAAATCAAGGGCATCTAATGACAGGACTTCGGTCAGAGCCCATTATACTCTCATCTTCTGAGTCGTGGACTCACTTCTTGGTGACAAATCATCCCGGTGCTGTATTGTTCATGTTCATGGACGTCTCTTTATTAACTGGAGCTCTCATTCTGAACTTTTTTAATTTATGCTCAATTTCACCGATCCTTGTCGATCCAGGATTGAGGAGGATCACGATGGATCGGGGTATCCGATACCGATACGGCACCTTCGTGAAGGATCGGTGATTCATAGGCGTGTAACAATTGTAATCACCGTGTGCAATAAAGACGCAGAATAGTAGTACAAATGTCGATTAAAAAAATATTGCGCACGATGATTACAATTGTTGTACGCATTATCGAAAAATGTTGCGCCGATGTGTCCAATAAAAACTCTCCGATCAAATGTCCGGTTGCTAGCACTCGCCTTATCACACAAGAATCTCTATGTTCTACTATTTCACTTGTAACTTCATATCACTCAACAATTCCATTTGTCCGCAATGTGCTAGAAAGACCAAAATGGAAGCTATAAGCTACAATGCACATTTGCTTCTTCTTTTTTTGAATGAGAAGGCAGGAGCACTGTCAATTGCATTAAGGGAGGAAACAAGAAAAAGAGTTCACAGGTGTTTCCTGTAGAATAGGGCTACAAGAATGCACCGAATAAGGACCGACGGCTAAAAGCATGAACAAAACAACTAGCACGCTAGACAGTGAATGAACTGTCAGGTCAGCACCAGATGGCTCTCAAATCATCGCGAAGAGAAAACACCGAAGGTGGTCACTTGGCGCACCGTGAAAACACCTGCCGCTTCAAACCACTGCGAAGGCAGCTGCTCAGTTGTGCACATCCTAAGCAATTGCGCTTGCCACCTGCTGCACTGTGCGATAGGCATTGTGGAAGATCCTATTGTTTCTTTCTTTCCATAGGTTCCACAGGGAGTATGTGACAGCGCCATTGAACTCCTTTTGTCTATGCGTGGGGACCGAGAGACGGACGTTGTTCCACCACGCGGAATTTCCCAGCACCAGCGGGAGCTGTGGAGTGGTGTAATCTATTTGCATGAACAGAAGCACCCTCCTTCAGATTTGTCGTGCAAAAGGGCACATCAGCAGAAGGTGTGTCACGCATATTTGCTTCTACAAGGCTTTTCATAAAAATATACTTACCCTATCTACATGTCATGATTGATTGCAGATAGCACGGAATCTCACAACTAACGAGGCAACAAATCAATTGCGTTATGCTTAGACAAATACAACAACAAATCCAGCTACTTACTCTATCTCCTATTCATATCATCTAGAGTAAACACTAAAGTTAGCTTATAAATAGCTATCTCTAAAAATTGGCTCTAGATGTTGTGCATTAACTATCTCTTCTCTCTTATATATAAATAATCTACCTATACTCCTGTGCAATGCTTACTAATAAATAAGAGTTAGCTCTCTTCTCTCTCCTCTTTTCTCACTCTTCTATATATAACAAAGCTGACATAAGCATGCTAAATGTAAGCTGAGTTGGCTTATTGTACATGCCGCTGACCAATGAACGCTTCAGAAATCCTTATAATCGAGGCTGCCAGAGGAACTGCGCTGATTTTCTTGTTAATGGATACAGCAACGACGAGAAGTAACTAATACAGTAACAGTTAATACTGTAACAGCTGCCTACAGGCTTCCAGACAAGGTTTATTGGTCACGGAACTACAGCGAGAGCCTCGAGGTTCATGTCCTCTCTCTGGTTACTTGTTAGCTTCCATTCTGAATTGGCCGATCAAAACATTTGTAATCTTTGCTTTACTTTCACTAGTTAAAAAGTGATCACCGAACTTAAATCCAAAAGAGGAAGATGGCCTGCTCTCAGCGAACGTCTCTCCCGTCCCCATTTTCAAAATGCGCCGCCGGCCACCCCGGCCTCGGCGGCCACCGCGAATCGTTGCTGGCCTCGCCGTCGGTGGGAGGGCTCTCTGCTCCTCTCTCTCCACCCCGCGTTGCGCCAGCTTCCTCGCATGCGTCCTGGCCGCTCGGCCTTGCCCTCTCCGCCCAGGTCGATTGAAGGCCTCCTTTGTCTGGATTGGGGAATTGCTGAGGACGATGAGGAGTTTGCTTCCCTTGGCTCCGCCTCGCCGTTGCCTCAGGCGCTCTGCTCTTCGCCCAGGCCTCCTGTCCCCTTGGTCGCTTGCTCCGCCTCGGATTCTCCGATCCATGTGATGCGTCCGCCGCCTCCCTCGCCGCAGAGGAAATTGTCCGATCTGCTGCCTGCCGCAAAAAGCTCCAGTCAAATTCACCCCGCATTGATGAGTCACGGTGAATCTTCTCAAGAGATCCAGAGTGCTGCTTCAACCGCCCCTTAAAGTCTCCAGGCCACTCAAGATCTCGTAGATTCGCTTTCAATGCTCGCCGCTGCCGCTTAAGCCTAGCTCGCCTGATGCTAGCGATCCAATTCAAGTTGGCAAGCAGTGAAGCCAAGATTCTGTGGCGAGCGCCCAAACCACTCTCACCAGATTCACTCCAAATAGCACTACCCCGCTCCATCTTCATCTGGAAGAGTGCGGCCAGCCTTTAATTCACCCTGGGCTGCCTCCCTTAAAGGAAAATGCTTTCGTTGCCTTGGTTCTGATCACAAGGTTAGCCAGTGCAGAGATCCCGCGAGGTGCTACGTCTGCAAGCAAATTGGCCACTTGGCCCGCCACGCTTCGGGCGTGTGTCGTCAGCATCCGGTCGCCCGCTATGGCGCTTGCCCTCGCCGCCGGCGAAGTCGCCCCATCGAGGTGCCTGCTCCATCATCGTTACTGAAGCAATGGTGGAGGAAGTCGCCAAGATCGTCAAGATGTCAGGCTTCTCACCGCCACTGGCGGCAGATCTGGGACGGACGCCTCCAACCCCTACAGGGCGGCCAAGGCGATCGAGGCCAGGCTCGCCATTCCTTGGGTTGATATGTGCGTCACACGCCATCACCCCGAGGACTTCTTGGCCTGGTTCGACTTCCCGGCGCAGCGCAACTCCGCCATTTCCGCCAGGCATATTGAGCACAACGGCTGTGGTTATGACATCACTCCTTGGGTGGTTGACAGCAGTGCTTCTCAGACCTCGCTGCTGTGCAGGGCACGCATCGGTCTTGAGGGCCTTCCTCTCAATGCTTGGAACCAAAGTGCTGCTTCTGAAGTCTTGCGGGGTTGGTGCTGCTTTGATTGCATTGCCCGGCAATCTCGCAGACGCAAAGCCACTAACATCTTCTGGGTGTGGGTCCGGGTTTCGATCCGATGTCATCCCTAATCTGTCTCTTGCACGATCTTCTCGAAGATCGCTGTGGAGAGCCCCTCGACTTGGCATGGCGCTCCGGATGCTTCGCCGCCACGCCCAATCCTCCGAGGGGTCCACCTTTGACATTCGGTGCACCTAGACACGATCGAAGACTTCGCCATCCTGCGCTCAATCGAAAGCAGAATGGCCAAGGACCCGCTCCTTCGACTGGGCTCTCGGCGTTGTTGATGGCGCGACAGCACCACCTCCTCCCCGTCAGGCTGGTGTCAGTTGTCGCTTAAGGGACCGCCTTGGTGCTCGCCTCCCGGACGACGACGAAGATAGGGATGGTGCTGGCCATGGCGCTTAGGATCGCCAGGGCCATCCGGGTCGGCGCTCCTGGCTTGGTCACTCCTCTCGCCAGAGTCGCTCTCGAGACCGAACATCGCGGCAAGGTCAATCCAGCAGGCAGTCGCGCTCCCCGCGCCACCGTGGCAATGCATCTTCTGGGCCTAATCTGCTGATGGAGGACGTCCCGCGCCATTCCAAATTTACGCCAGGCCGCCATGCGGCCGGCCTTCTGGCGTCGCTGCCGCCTGTGTCTCCGGCTTTTGTGCAAGAAGCGCTGTCCAAGGAAGTGGCTGCTGATCTTGATCCCCATGGATATCTCATCTTCGATGATCGATCATAGGCCGCCGCTCGGCTCGCATTGTCAGCCGACCAGATCACGTGCTTTCCTTCCAGCTCGGTCACTCCACATGGCCTGACGACTCTGCATGGTGGGATCCTATGCTGGACGAAGCACTTTCTCTACCTGCTTCTTCTTGCATGGCAGTTGGCCAATCTTCTTTGCCGATGTCAACCTCGCCTCAGACTCCGATGGTGCCGCCGGGGTCTCCTGCCGCCGATCCTCTGCTAGACAACTCCATGGGTCAAGACCAAGTCTCGCTTAGCCCACCTTGCCCCATCAGCTCCTCCAGAGATGTTCCTCCAACCGCAGCATGACTATGCTCCCCTGTCTGCGGCAAGCAGTTCTAAGGGCGACATGCATTGGTGGCCGTCGGTCAACACTTCGGCAGGCTCCAGAGCAGAGTGTGGCTGATCGCCCGCGTCGCAGTGAGCATCTCGCGGCCAGGCCAAAAGCCACCCCGGTTGCAAAAATGGCGCAGGAGCTTTTGGCGCGTCATCTTGGTTTCGCCGCCAAAGGCAAAGCAGTGCATGTTTGAAGTCAGGCGCTTCTTCAACCTCTTTGACAAGCCGCTTGTCGGAGAGGCTATTGCTGCAATCAAAGACATTTGTCAGATTGACGACCAGTGAGCTCAGCGTCATCATGAGCTCTTAGCGCAACAAGACCAAGCAAAGGAAGAAGTTCATAACGTCCGATGGTCAGGATTAACTCAAGCTAGTGCAATGTGTTGTTGTCTCCAAATTCAAATGACTTTTGCTTCTCTCACTGTTACTCGCTTAGCTTTAGCTTTTGCTTCTCGAGATCTAGCCAATATGTCGGCTCTCGAAAGTATCTAGCGTTGTCAGATGGCCTCTGGCAGCTCTCTTACAAGCTTGTGATAACCCTTTTGCTTCATTTACATGGTCCTGTTATGTTTGCTTGCCATGTCATGACCAAGTCCTACCGGCAAGAATAGATTTGGCAATGAATGGGCGTTCTTTTCATCACCGCGTCCTTGCATGTCTTCCTACAGTGCTCCTTTAACTTCCTCGGTCTACACTCCCTATGTGAAGTTTATGTTTGCATGTTCGCCGCATTAGTTGGCTCTGTTGCGGGACTTTCATGCTCTATGTGGTGGCCTTTCCGATAAATGCGGCCTGTACCATTCGACCGAATGTTCGTGGCCTTAACGGACCAATAGCGTCGTTTTGGTGAGGCGACTCGAAGATGCCCGACCAACGATCGCTGCCTTCGTGAATCAAAGATGCGATGGTAGACCGTAATATAGCAAGGCATTTAGGCGGCCAAAGACTAACTTCTTTTTTTTCGCCACTCATCAAACTAGGGGAGGCATTTTAATTCTCGGATGACGACATGGTGCATCCGACAGACTGTGTTGTCCGCAAGATGCTCGACATTGCGTGTCTCCTCCAGATCGATGGCACCGAAGGGCGGTGATGTCGCCTAGAGGGGTGAATAGGCGAATTACAATTTTACAATTTAACATGCAATGAAATAAAACACCCAAAGTTTTCATCCGAGTGTCCGGATTTTATCCGGATACTCCGGTATAAATGTCCGGACTATCCGGGTTTTAGGTTCGGACACTCTGGATTGTAGACTTTTACTCCGGATACTCCGGTATGTCCGGACTGTCCGGGGTAATTGTGCGGATACTCCGGATTGGAGGCCTCGGGATGAAATTTGAAATCTCTCCAACTTTTAAGCAATCTACTTGAACACAAAGATTCTAAACACTACCAGAAACCTAGATCAAGTAGTGGTCTAGCGAAAAACTCAATAAGCAAGTAGATCGAGCAAATTCAAGATTCAATATCAAATAATAAAGCAAAAGCAAGAAGCAAACTTGGAGACGAAGATTTTTCACCCGAAGTTCGGATCCTTGAGGGATCCTACGTCTCCGCTGAGGCGGCTCGGTCACACTTGAGCCGGGTCTCTTTCAACCCTTTTCCTCCCTAGACAGCACTTGCACTCGCGGCGGCCTGGCCACACAAGACACGTGGGTCTCTTTCAACCCGCTAGCCGCCCGGTGTTGCACCTTGCACTTGCCGGCTTCACTTCTTGATTCCTTCCCTTGCGGAGGCGGAATCGAACCTTCACAAACTTGCCACGGCCAACCACACTAAGAATCGGTGGCTCGTAGGTGACCTCCTAGCCGTCTAGGAGTCCTCAACCTCCAAGAGTAACAAATGCTCACGAAGAACAAGCTTGGAGATGAAATCAAGTGCTCAACAACTCAAATCACACTCAACCCGAGCACTACCCTCTCTCACACCCAACCCTTCACTCAAAAGGGGATCACTAAGATCTAGGGTTAGAGGGGCTTTTGGGAGCTTAAGATCACTAAGAATACACCTCAAAGCACCCAGAACTGTGCCAAAAGCTCTCTTCTAACGGCTACCCAAGAGGGGGCTTTAAATAGCCATCCCCAAAAACTAGCCGCTTGAATCATAAAAGTCCGGATACTCGGACTATTTTTACTCGAATGTCCGGACTAAATGTCCGGATATCAAAATCACCCGGATACTCCGGATTGACCTAACCGAGAGACCCAACCCGGATACTCCGGACTTAAGTCCGGATACTCCGGATCGACTCAAGACAATTTGAAAAAGAGCATAACTTTTGATTCCGGACTCGATTTAAGTGATTTTGGACTCTATTGAAAGCTAAGAATAAGGGCTACACAACCAACAAGGTCTCACTACCCAAATCTCAAAAGATAAATCTAGATTTCACCAAGAATCCAAGAGAGACCTACAATTTTCACTTTCCCAATCACCAACACCACTCTCTCTAAGTTTCACAAGAAAGGATCATTTGAGCACTTGACACATCTAAAAGTCATTCAATGGAGCATCCTCTTAATAGTACGGCAATCCTTAGACTCAAATTCAAACGAGAAATCTAAGTCTTACATTCAATCCGCATGCCGTCTTCTCCGTGGATGCAATGCGATGATGTCTTTTACCAAATGATTGATGACATCTTCACCTTGTCCAACTTGACTCGATTCACCTCATGAGACTCTCGTCCCATCGACCTTGACTTGATCATCCTCTCCGCGATCTCCACGCCAAGTCGATCTTGACTTAGTCATCAACTCTTGGTGACACCGCCGTCTTGTTGACCTCGGCTTAACGATCATCCTCCAAGATATCTTGGTCATCATACACACACGGGACCTAATTCTTTCCAAACCACTCATGAAAGACATTAGTCCCAAAAAGCTCAATAGATATGAAGAAATTGATATTTGTGAGCAGTTGATTACCACAAGTGTTTCATATAAAGAAGCACAATATAAATGGAAACACTTGACATAAGAAATATTCTCTACTAAGTGCATCATGATGAATATGTAATTGATCTATATGCACTAGAGAGATAATTGCCGATATGATGAATCAATTAACTCATGGCAAGGATCACAGTCTTTATTTAAATGAAGCACATGATAGAATATACACGAATTGTACATGTGCAAATAATACTTGGAACAAGAGTAAATATGTGATCCAACTCTAGATTAAACTCCACTAGGAGAGGTGCATGAAAAGATACACAACCAAAACATGCATGCACCAAGTCAATTTATAGCAATGTGAAGTTTAACTCTAGTTATTACATGCATACTAAAAGCAAAGCACATAATGAACTCAAATGAATATATATGCACAAATAAATATGACATGAACCAATGTGCATATATATAATCAACATGCTACTTGGAGTTCACTATGCATTTGCACAAAAGGAATGCAATGACAAATATAGAAAAGATACCAAAATTGCATACCTTATCTTTGCTTAACCATCCCACTTGATTTTCCTCTAAATAGATGAGACTGATACTCAACTTGGCAATAAACATGTTAGCCTCATAGCAATATAATCATATTAGAGGTTTGTCATTTGTTAAGCACTACGTTAAGCATTTACACAATTATATAGATTGTCATTATATGCGTTTGTCATTAATCACCAAAATAACATAAGTGCCTAGATGCACTTTCAGCACCGCCTTTTGGCTAACTGTGGTTTACGGTCCGTCAGAGGATTGTGACAAACCGGCCTTCCTTCAGGAAATCTCATCCGCTAGGCCGCCCCTTAACGAGCCGTGGTTGGTGCTCGGTGATTTCAACATGATATACAGAGCTGGGGACAAAAATAACGCCAACCTTAATCACCGACTAATGGCGCGGTTCCGAGTTACAATTAATCGATGTGTGCTTCGGGAAGTGCCCCTGCAAAACCGAAGGTTCACCTGGAGCAATGAGCGGCAGAACCCAACAATGGTCAAGCTTGATCGTGTTTTCTGCAATCATGACCGGACGCCTGTTCTCAACCCATCTGCTCTGTGCCTTATCATCCTCTGTGTCTGACCATTGCCCGCTCCTGCTAACAAGTGAACATGGATATCGCAAACCTCCAACCTTCAAATTCGAGAACTTTTGGCCCCTTGCCGGGTTTCAAAGAGTTGTCCAAAGAAGCTCGAGTAGTCCGCCTCCATGCGTGATCCCATCTATGCGGCTTGCGCAAAAGCTCTCTGCGACCGCAAAGGCATTACGTTGCTGGAGCAACTCTTTTTTCTGTGATGCTAAGAAGCAGTTCCATTTGGCCAATGAGGTCATTCTGCGCCTTGATGTTGCTCAGGAATCTAGGGTGCTCTCCCAGCCCGAGCACCATTTGCGGAAAGCGCTCAAGATAAAGATCCTTGGCCTGGCCGCGGTTGATAAAGCACGAAAGCGGTAGGCTTCCAGGATAACTTGGCTAAAGGAAGGAGATGCGAACACTCGATTCTTTCACCTCAAGGCCAACGGACGTCGTCGAAAAAATTTCATCCAATCCCTCCAGGTTAACCACACCATCGCCACGCTCCACAAAGACAAGGAGCTTGCTCTCTTCCACCATTTCTCGGCGTTCTTCGGGGTGAAGAGGTCATGCTCCTTCGTGTCAATTGGCATCGTCTAGATATTCCCACCACGGAGTGCTACTGACCGGATGCGACTTCATCGAAAGTGAGGTCCTCAACGCGATCATTGCCTACCGAGAAGGCACCAGACCGTGATGGCTTCACCGGAACTTTCTGCGACATTGCCGGGGAGATCATCAAGGAGGATGTCATGGCCATTTTCTATGATATTCACACCGCTCACTCGCATTCTCGAGGCTCAACATCGCTTCCATTGCATTGATTCCTAAGAAGGATGGCTCCTTGCGCTTTCTTGACTTCCTACGATCGATCTCATCCACTCCGATCGAAGCTTCTATCCAAAGTGTTGGCTTTATACCGTCCACCACTTACATTCTCTCATCTCATCCTCGCAGAGTGCTTTCATTACAGGCCGAAGCATCTAGGACAATTTTCTATTCGTCCAAAATCAGGCCAAGGCGTACCACCGATCGCGCTCTCCAAATCCTCATGTTAAAGCCGACATTGAAAGCCTTTGATTACATCTCGTGGGAGTACCTCCTTGACTGCTATTGCGCGCGTGGTTTTGGGAACCGATGGCGGCAGTGGCTATCCACCTGCTTGCATCAACAACCTCATCCGTACTCCTCAATGGGGCTCCGGCCCTCGATTTTGCATCGGCGTGGACTACGTCGGGGATCCGTTATCTCCTTACCTCTTCATCTTGGCCATAGACCCGCTTCACTACATCCTCGAAAAAGCGACGACCGACGGTGTCCTAACCCCACTCTCTGGATCTCGCGAAGTTCTTCACTACCGTCCATGTATGTCGATGATGTCGTAATCTTCCTAAACCCAGTTAGGGAAGAGCTGCAAGCGATCTTCGATATTCTTCACGGCCGGTCGGGCCTCGGGACTTCAAGTCAACTCGCAAAAAGCACGATAGCCACAATCCAAAGGCACCATCTCGACATTCGCACCATACTTCACCGTTCCTCAGACCAATCTCCGAATTCCCTATTTCTTACCTAGGAATGCCACTTGTACTTACGGCGCTGCGACGCAACCACCTTCAAATTGTTCGGACAAAGTTGCCCGTCGGCTCATATCCGCAAGCACAAAGACATCTCACAATGGGAGGACGCTTGATTCGGTCAAATCTGCCCTATCTTCGATTCGATCTACCTATTGACCGCATTGAAGGTGCCAAAGAAATTTATCGCAGACATTGACAAGATTCAAGGAAATTCCTATGGGCCGCAATGCGGCTTTGCATGGAGGAATCAGAAGGTCCGTTGGACAACCGTCGCAGACCGCTCGAGATATGGAGGCCTTGGTGTCTTGAACTCGAAGCTTCGCAAGGGCCCTTCGTCTCGATGGCTCGCTCAAATATACTGAACCAGATAGACCGTGGAAAGGGTCGCCAACTCCGTGTGACCAAAATGACCAAAGAACTCTTCATGGTCATACCAAAGTCATCATTGGAAACGGGCAAAGAGCTAGCTTCGAATTCCAGATGGTTGCATGGTCAGGCACCATCCCAAATCGCTCCAAGACTTTACAAGCTCTCCAGGAGGAAAAACATATTGGTTGTCGATGCCCTGCACAACAATAATTGGATGCGGCACATTCGGCGGCACCTAACCTCCCAGTTGCTACCACAATTTGTCGATCTATGGGTTAAAGTGCACTCCACGCCGCTCAGTCCGGACAGAGAGGATGGTTTCATATGGACGCAAACCTCACAGGGTGCCTATTCGGCCTCATCGGCATATAACATCCAATTCACGGGTGCATTCAAGTCATTTCACAACAATCTGACTGCATGGGCGCCATTACGCCAAAGATTTTTCGTGGCTAGCAATGCGAATCGATTATGGACAGCAAAAAGATTGCAACTTAGAGGTTGGCCAAACCAATATTTTTGCCAAATGTGCAATCGAATCTAGAAACAGATCTTCCACCTCTTTGTTGAATGTGACCAGCCTTGGTTGATATGGTCTTCCATTGCTCAATGGGTCCGCATTCGGCGCCGCAATGGACCAATGGGGCCATCGGCTGCCTTGAACAATGGAATCTTCAATGATTAGTCGCCACCCGCCTCTGCGAAGGGTGTTCAAACTCGATCATCCCGACTGTTGGGAATGGTGGAAAGAGCGAAACAATAGAGTTTTCCAGAGAAAATGGGCCTCTCAGACCAAATCCTCCAAACGATCAAAGATGAAGCCGCCATCCGATCCTAGCAGAGCAAAGCACCTAACGAGCATTCTACACCGACATCAATAATCTTTATGTGTGCTTTTAGAGTTTTTCTTTAGTGTTTCTATTCCTCTAGCTACTCAAAGTTGGGTCCGCGCCTCTGCTGCCCTCTTATGGTTGTTACCGGCCTCTTCCTCTCATCTCCTGACAATGTATTATCACCCCTTCTTCTAATCTAATATAATCACAGCTTCTGCTGTTTTCAAAAAAAAAAAAGTGATCACCAAAAGTGTTGTACTAGTTGTAGACTAGTAGTAATATCGCTATTTGCAATTATAGATAATCTTGACTCATTGGTCACAGTTGCTTAATTTGTGCAGGGGGAAGCAGCCAATTGAGGAATCTAGTTGCATAGAGAAGCACTAGTGCTAGCAAAAGGAAGATACACTCGTGCATCGCCAAGTGTGAAGTTGAGAACAGGACATAGGAAAACTATTTTTGTAGGGGTAGAACCCGAATTGTTGTTCTTTGCGAAATTGTTGGAGCTCTTTGTGCAGGTGAAAGGCACGATAATATGGGCCATCTACCTCGTATACAACATAGCTCTTACTTTTGTAGAAAAAAATGACATGTTCTCTACAGAGTTTTTATTTTATTTTTATTGTTTTCATTGGTACATGAGCATGGATCTTGGCTTATGATGTGTTTCTGTTTCATGTAAAAGACCTAATTGTAAAATTTGTCGCCAATGCGGTATTTATAGTTGAAGTCATGCGCTCAAGTTAGGCATGTATGCAAGATGTATCTCTTGATCTATGGCATGCCTTTCTTATTGTCAATTCACTTGTTTCTGCCCCTCTTTTAGTTCTTTGCTATGCACATGAGTTGTGCAGCAATCAACGATTAATCGACAATGGCTTAGTTCAAGTATTTTTGCATGAATATTCCTCAAACTTTTCAGTGTCTTATGTGATGCGAGATGCTTGATATATCCAAAATTCCAAATAGGAAAGTAATAGTTGATTCACTGATATCATTGGTTTGTTTTGTTCTAAATAATCGTGCAAAAATTTGTGCAGCAAACATTCATGTTTATTGTTTCATGACCACTAGGTTACTCCAATGAATATTCATTTTTTAAAAAAAAACCAAAACGAATATTCATCTTGATATCTTATCAATTCGCAATGATATGATGAGATAATCACCAAGCTGTCTTGCCCTTATCATTATTTCTTTCTTTCCAGGGTCTAGTTCCACGGGCAAAGTTGCTATTGTCACTTGGAAGTACCTTTTTTATGGGATTTGGCCCTCTGATTATTGTCACAGTTTCTCTTTTTGCTGTTCTATGTGTGGTAAGCTCTAATCTCTTCTTTCGTGTGCTCACACATATAGTCAGTATGTTCTTTGCTCCTAGTTTACCTGTGGGCAGCAATTCATTGGAAAGATTAGAAAATCAGTGTTGGTATCTGAATATATTGTTAACAAAAGTCGACGGAATGCCTTAAGGGGGGATTTTGAATTAATTGGATATATGCCACCCTTCAACGTGAAAATTCGACGCTATGTACAAAAAATGCCACTCCAGTGGCATGATTTGTACATGGCGTCGAAGTTTGAAATTGAAGAGTGGCAAATATCTAAATCTCCCTAAGATTTTATATGAATTTGTGTTCAGCATGCTATAACTGGAATACAGAATACACATCTTATATCACCATTGTGTGCTTTGGTCTTATTTACCTGTGTAGCACTTCATTGACCATGTTCCGATACTGAATATTGTAGAACTTGAAAATCAGAGTTGGCTATGTTCTGGTTGTATTGACATATTGTTTAGGAGACTTGATTGAACATTGAAAATGAGAGTTGGCTATGTTCTGGTTGTATTGACATATTGTTTAGGAGATTTGATTGAACACCTTAAGGTTTGATATGAATCTGTGTTCAATATGCTACAGTCGGAATGAAGACTGCACACTTTCAACATTACACAAAGAAAAAACACGCGTTTCACCCATGCAAATTAAACTCTTCTGTCCCAATGGATTACCTTTTTGAGAACATTTTGAATCTTTACAAGAAACAAGAGACCAGATCGTATAAAATTTACAGAATTGCAGCTCTTTTCAATTTTTTCCTTGTGTTTCTTCATCTAATATACAGAGGGAGTCTTTTTGTACCTGGTAGTTGTTGGTAATGTCTTCTATAACTCCTCTCAAAAAATGTCTTCTATAACATTTGAGTTGACCGAAAGTGTTTGTCTTCTGAGTTTTGCACATGATGCAAGCAAGCTGACACTATGGCTGACCTAATTTTCTTATTGCAGTATTTTGGACCAAGTTTTGTACAGGATGCAAGCAGAACACCAGTGTCGCCACCACTGTACATTGATCCATATGAGCTACTGGAAGATGAGAGGCTCTCCCGGCCATCCCCAGATGAGTTCTAATTCTGAAGGAGGCAAGAACAGGGGCATAGGCGATCATAAAAAATAATCATGCATAGCTCGATATTTTTATCCTTTTACTAGACATGTAGTTGTAAATGTTAAGCTAGCTGTAGACTATTATTATCTAACATTTCACATTACATTTATGATAAATCTCACATAAAAAGCCATGGAACACTTGGCATAATATTTGGAACGATTGTTCCATTAGGATCAAGGAAGGCAACTGGCTAAACAGACCATGGATTTTCAGTGTCTTAGAGACTGCACAACAAAATAACCCAGTGGTCTTAAAATCATTACGAAATCAGGGCTGATAATGACTAACGTCTCATAGTCCACAAGCATCGTCTCATATTTTACATGTATGCATGCAGCAAAACCATGCATCACCTTTGAAGCTACCGTACATTCTATTCTGACTTGAAATTCACCAACAAAATGGCAACTGCTGGCCGTCGTTGGCAAGCCGGCATCGAGCATATGGGCAGGTTGATTGTCATCACTCATCAGATGTTAGACAGAATGCATACTTGCATCGAATTGAGTAAACATGAGTGTTCGCAAGCAAGTTTAGAATATTAAAATTCCTCTATAAGTTCTGAACAAGCTGCAAAAAACTGCACTAGTTCACTCTTATTACAACATCGCAATTTGCAAATATACAAATTAGAAAGAAGTTCACTGGAAGAGTTCTGATAGTAAGCTTAAATTTCATACAAATATACAGCATCAAGCTTAAGAATTCCACTTGCCTTTTTGTTGTCCAAAAGGTCCACATAGCTACCGTTTCCTAAACTGGAGTATGGGGTACCTCTTCCCGATGCATGATTACCAACACTTCACTGTCAAAGTAAGAAATGATATATACGCAAGTTAAAGTTAAGAGATAGACGAAACAAGTAAGCAAATAATTCTAAGGGAAGTCATTAATGAAACAAATTACGTTTCTAGAAAGGGTAAATTAGTGCAGTTACCGAATTGCAGCATGCGATTCTGAATTGCATTGGCATTCATATCAAGCGCTTTCCGAATTGCGTTGGGATTCATGTCGAGCGCTTTCTGAATTGCAGCCTTCGCAGCCTTCGCCTCCCCAGGCTCAGCGTCAGACAACCACCGAAGGTTAACAGAGACATGCTCAAGCGAAGACAGGTTCTCCAGGCCGAGGTTGAAATCACCAAATTGATCCATTGTCTGCCGCACTCTAAATTCGAACTCAAGGGTTCGGAGCTTTTGCATGGCTCCCTGTGCAAACACCACCTCCACGGTCTGACCACTGAAAGTGAAGCGCGTTAGGCACCGGAACTGATCACCGCTGTGAATGCCCAACCTTTCGTGTCTGCCTTGTGTGGGTTGCTCCACCTTTAACCAGAGAGAACTGAGAGATGGTATGCCCCCAAGGACTTGAAGGTCCTCCACTCCCAGTGTTTCTAGACTGATAAACAGGGAGGACAGGGAGGAGAGTTCGGTCATCCATCTTGGCACTGCGTAGATGAAGTTATCACTCATAGCAATGGATCGAAGCTGTTGAGACCCCAGCGATAACCTGTCACATAAAGAAGCTAGGTCACGACAGCCTAATATTTGTAGAATCTCGAGACTGACTAACTCGTGTAGACATTGCAGGAAAGGTTCCCCGTAGCTCTCTTCCCATTTATGGAAGCTTATACGCACACCCCTCAGCTTGGTTAGCCTGCCCAGATCATGCAACATGGTTGGAGAACTGATACGGATCCATGGCAATACTTGTAGAGATTTTAAATCCCCAAAGCCATACGGTAGTGTCGTTGAATGGGCAACATATAGGTACACCAGTTGTCCAAGTTCAATACAGGTCGATGGCAGCCCTTTTATTAGAGTACCACTTATGTCTAAAACTTTCAAAAACTGTAGATTCCTAATCTCTTTCGGGATCTCAGTGATAGATGTCCAACTTAGGCACAAGTACCTCAGGTGAATCAAATTGCAGATAAGCTTACAATGATGATTGTCCACTTGCTTACATTCCCTTAAATCCAATGCACGCAAGACTGGAAAGCTCGAAAGGGCAGGCAACAAATTGAAAGCTTGCTTAGACACAGTTAGTGACCTCACATGGGTCAAGCTCATGGTTGATAGCTGGTTGACATCCTCTTCCTTGCTGGTTTGGAGGGATAGTCGACGTATCCTGCTTGGTAGAGACATGGCCTGCTGACCACCTAATGTTGTTAGAAAATGCTCCTCATTTGACAAGGAAGTGATGAGATCAAGCACCATATCATGCACACGACAAGCCTGAACCTTATCATCGTATATATCCACTGGTTGGATCATACTTTTGTTAATGAGCTCATCGAAGAAGCGCTCTCCTACTTCATACAAGCTCTTCCCCTGTTTTGTGTGGACAAAACCTTCACCTACCCATTTTCGTATCAAATCATATTTACGAATATCATAATCCTCTGGATATAAACTTAGATACAATAAGCATGTCTTTAGATGTGGAGGCAGATCATAGTAGCTGACAGATAATATCCTTCTCATATCCTGCACATGACGACTATCCTCCAGCCCTGAACCCATTGATCGGTACACCTTGGACCAGTATGTCAGCGTATTTTCCATCCCCTCTTTACCAGCCAACATACTAGCTATTGTAATTATAGCTAATGGTACACCTCCACATTTCTTTAGGATATTTTCAGATACTTCAGCCAACTGACTACGAGTACAATTGTCTTCATTGCCAAATATCCTTTTGTAGAATAACCTTTTTGAGTCAGCAGGAGAAAGAGGTTCTAGTTGATAAACGCCTCCGGCTTGTTCAGCAACATCAACAATGCGAGTTGTTGTGATTATTCTACTTCCACGTTCATTCTCAATCAAAGCATACTTGATTCTTTCCCACGTAGAATTATTCCATATGTCATCAATAACAATTAAGTACCTATTAGGGGAGATACCAGAGGACCGTATGTTAGTAAAACTCCATGGAAGTTTTTTTTTTCTGTGTGCAAATCGAGATATTCATGTGAAAAAATATGTCAATAAAAAGAGAACAAAAGCATTCTCAAGTCTTTGAGGATAGTGTTATCAGCATTTAGTCAAAATCAGCATGCTTAAATAAATGGCAACATATCCTGTGCACACAGACCTTCCCGTATACACAGCGTGCACACCAACTAACAAAAGTCATGAAAAATTCTGAAAAAAATTGTAGATGTACTTCACAGATTACTCTACCTATGTATAAAATTGTAGATTCAAACTCATTATAAATCAAGAGTTACAAAAAAGAGAAAATTCTGATAAGTTTAAAGACTTTAAATTTGGCAGAATTTTCTCTTTTTTGTAATTAAACTTGTCAGAATTTTCTCTTTTTTGTAACTCTCAATATATAATGAATTTGATCTTGAAACTTCATACATATGTAGAGTAATCTATGAAGTACATCTACAATTTTTTTCAGAATTTTTCGTGACTTTTGTTAGTTGGTGTGCACGCTGTGTACACGAAAAACTTATGTGCATAAGATATGTTGCCTAAATAAATGCCTCTTATTCCAGTGAAAAAAAATCATGTAAAAAGAGAACACAAGCATTCTCAGGTCTTTCAGGATAGTGTTATTTAGCCAAAATCAGCATGCTTAAAGAAATGCCTCTTATTCTAGAGACAAAAAACATCATGACGAATGAAGATAGAAACAGAGAAATACAATATACAACAACTACTATTTCTAAAAAGCTGAGACTATGAAAAAATAGTCTACTTGAATATATCATTTTCCAAAATTTTAATCACTAATTTTGAATATTCAAATAAAAGGAATTGTAGATGTTATAATTTCATAGTATGTAATTAAAATCTTTTAAATCCATTCAGATGTGATCCAAGCCAATATTTTAATGAAGTATTTTGAATATTTGGAATTATAACAACAATTTTTTAATTTTAAAATTTTAAAACTTATAAATGAAAAAATATAAAATAGAAATTTTTTATGTTCATTTTGGTAAAAATAACATCATTATCTACATGTAATCTACACAAATTTGTAACCAAGTTTAACTACTTTTGTTTTGAATTTTTTAATTCAATTTATAAATGTTATACATCAAATAATTTTAAATTACGTATGTTTTTACTTCATGACAAATAAGTAATATACATGGACACCGATTGTCTTCTATTTTTTTTAAAAAAATTATTTAATTCATGAATCTCAATCCTTTCTGCACTATACCTTCCACGAAAAGGTATTTTGTTTAGCACGGGCATACCTACACCTTCTATCCGCACCGTACAGTGTTTTTTGAGATGGAGAAACGAATCCATGGGCTGGTTAGCACGGGGGAGGAAATCATCACTTTTCTAGCTCATTGGAAAACTTATTTTTCAAATCTAACTTACTTATGAACGTAATTGCAAAACTTAGCTCCCTCTCCGACCGCGGAACCACCGGCAGGTGACACATGTAGGTGAGCACATGCAACACGGTACCTCCTTCCGTGGTAAGGGAGCGTGAAAGATGACATATGTTGCTTGCAGTGCTTTCGCGGTTGGGGAGAAGGCTATTTTTGTAATTGCGTTCAGAAGGAAGCCAGATTTGTCGAAAAAAATTGTTAGGGATAGAAAAGTGATGACTTTCGGGGGAAGTAACGCTGCTAAGCTTGATGATTTGCAGCCAGGTCTGCTTACCGGGTGAAGTCCCCAGGAGCTGATCATCACAGCTTTGCATGCACAGCACCATGTACAAGACGAATACAAAGTCAAGACCACACATGTCCAATTCGGTGGAGAACCAAAACTTCCACCAGGAAAATATTTTGTTTCTCAATCACAACGCTTTTCTTTTTCGCAAAATGATTTTTTACATATTGCTTACTTGTTATTTTCAGTTCTGAAATTGTAAAATTTTAGCTTAATTTCCTCCCAAATTTTTCACAACCACTTCTCTACCCCACTAGCACATTGGTGTTTTTTTTTGTTGATTTTTAATTTTTTATGCTTGTTTTGGTGTTCCGATTTTCGGCTATATGTCAATAACAACATGACATTTCTATTTATATATTCACACCATCAAGCTGTGTATTTTAGTTGATAAGAACATTTTTATACCTTTAAGACACTCTTTACCCTCTTTAGGTGCTGTGGCTTAAGGTGACAAGTTGTCAGTGACGGCGGAATGCGCTATTTCCGGTGTTCATCGACGTTGAAAGCACGGTAGCTGGGGGCTCTGGAAGGATGTCAGGGAGATCAGTGAGGACCAAGCAAGGTTGCTGGGTTGGTTAATTTCGGCAAAACAACGGGAGTGCTGGCAAATTCTCCAGCAAATTCGACAGCAACACGGCTGAGCACATGCAAATGAGTGGGATGGGAGCTCTGCAGGCAGTGGGGAAAGGCAGTGTGGTGGATATAAACGGCGGCCGGGGACGGGTGGCTACACACTGAGGCAACAATATCACTAGCACCTTTGTTTATAAGTATGTGGATTTAAACACGTGGCTAATTGTACTACAATTTAGTACTCCAACACTATTTATTCTACATGAGCCACCCATATAACAAGATCTAAATTAAACATGTTCAATCGGTGACATGCCAAACTCTTAAACGGCACAAGTTGGTGCAGAAATTGAAGGATAGCTACTATTGCATTTTACTCAAGAGCTTAGAGGGGATTGTGTACATGCTACATACCTCTTGTTTTCGAGGTATTTTCTCAGTTCGCGGATGAGCTGTTCTTCACCCCACGTTGCTTCGTTGATGTTGGCGTACTTGTCCTCGTCAAGTTGATGGAGCAGGTTCTTGAAAGTCTTCTCCATGTTGGGATTAAGAGACACGGAAACAAAAGCCCCACATTGGAATTGCATTTTAAGCTTCTCATACAAAACATTGGCAAGAGTTGTCTTGCCTAATCCTCCAAAGCCAACGATGGAGACTATCTTCAATTGTTGCTTGAACGCCTCGCCCCCCTCCATCAGCCTCTTAACTAGGCCATCGCTCCTCTCTTCAGTGCCAACGAGCTCTGTAGCCTTTCTGTACAGAGCTGCTAGTAGCCTTTCAGTGTCAACAGTTGTGTCAGTAGGCTTGGCAGCAACGTTAACCTTGTACCTATCACGCCGCTCACTCACCTCCTTGATGCGGCTCTTGATGTCTTTGATCTCGGCGCCGATCTTGTGGCGAATCTTCGCCTTTGTCAGTAGGTTGAGGCTTCTATCGATGAAGCCCCTGAGGCCATGCAACATATCTGCCGCATGGGCGTCGACGCGGACCATGAATTTGTCGATGATATCCTCGATGTCGTAGGACAACTCCCTGACATCCCTCGCCCAAAGCTTGACCTGGATGTCAGGTGGCTGGTCAATCGGCGCCTCTGAAATCGTGAGAAGAGCAGCCTGCATGCTCTCCAACTCCGCTTTGAGGAACATGATCTCGCCCTTGACACCCTTCTGCAGGTTGTACTCATCCTTCAGCAGGTCGCCCAGCTTGGGCAAGAGGGTGCCCATCGCCCCCGTCACGACCTCCATCCTCGGTGGCCTTTGACAGAGACAAGAACACGTACAGAGGAATTACTCCCCAGCTCAGTTGCGACGCCGAAAGCAGGCGAGTGGAGCGGCCAAACCGCAGAGGATTAATATAGCGGAAGACCGAGACCTGCAAGATCCAAGAGCCAACGTCATGAAACCATGGGAGCAGAGCGCATACAGAACACACAAAACAGGAATCGAAACCACCAAACCTTCGCGATGGCCGCCGGGCAGCAAGGAAGCCAAACGACGACGAGCAAAACAAGCTCGGTCAACTCGATCAGCGATGAGGAAGCAGGCAATAAAGAAGCCTCCCCCGAGTGGAACCGCAGCCGTGGGGCCAATGGCCGTGACGGCGATCTCACCGAAGTCTTCCCACCAACCGCACACACCTAACGATGCTAATGGGACAAAACCAAGTACATATTAATTCTAAATCTAATATTTTTTTTTATAGATCTGTAACCAAACTGATTTAAAAAGAACGAGTTCTAAATCTAGTCTGTTCCTAAATAAAAGCCTAGTCTTTGATTTTGGCCTTTACCTAGATAAATTGTCGTTTGTTTGATGAGTTGATAGCTTAGGGTACAAAATATCTAGTAATAAAACTAGGTATATAATTATATATCTCACTAGAAAGCAGAACGTATTACATCTATGATTTTTTTAAGATATTCACCAACTAACAAAAGTTACGAAAAATTCTGAAAAAATTGTAGATGAACTTCATAGATTGCTCTATCTATGTATGAAGTTTCAAGATCAAATTCATTATATATCGAGAGTTACAAAAAAGAGAAAATTCTGACAAGTTTAAGAGTTTAAACTTGTCAGAATTTTCTCTTTTTTTAACTCTTGATATATAATGAACTTGAACCTACAATTTTATACATAGGTAGAGTAATCTATGAAGTATATCTACAATTTTTTTTAGAATTTTTCGTGACTTTTGTTAGTTGGTGTGTACTGTACATATATGTGAAGGCTTGTGTAATGTGATACGCTGTTCTCAAACAGAGGTTAAATGTTAGAATTGATTTACTTGGCTAATGGTAAGAGATTTAATAAAAAAATATAAGATTCATGCCTGGTTCAACCTAATCTAGATTTGGTCCAAATAGCTATAGGTCCAAAATGAATCCAATCCATTTGCAGTTTTGGACTGGTCTAAACCAAAAGCTTGGACTAGTCCAAACCCATTAGCATCCCAACGCGAATCTAATAAACAATGATATAGTCAGCTAAAATTACTCCCTACAGTCATAAATAGTCATCATTTTAGATACAAGTACAATCAAATTTTTAAAACTTTAATTGTTAATATTTTTAAAATATTTAAATTGGAGACATGCAAATTGTACGTGTAGATTTTTTAAAAAATACTTTTAAAATATTATAATTTTATTGGGTTTTATAAATATATTATAATAGAAATTAGTGGTGAAAGCTGTTTTCTTGAGACTTTATCAATATTTAGAACGACAATTATTTGTGACTGAGGGAGTAGTTAAAGAATACGACATGTCCTGTGCTGAGATGGCAAGTACACGCGTTCCTTGCTTCCTCAGCCTTTTGGTAAGAGCGA
Source organism: Guadua angustifolia (assembly GCA_036346375.1). Classification (NCBI taxonomy): domain Eukaryota; kingdom Viridiplantae; phylum Streptophyta; class Magnoliopsida; order Poales; family Poaceae; genus Guadua; species Guadua angustifolia. The sequence continues at coordinate 44,639,594 of CM070517.1, forward strand.
TAGTGTAGAAATATCCTCGTCAAAATAATGCTTAAATCTGATTTCTTGTACCTACTATATACTACAAGTAGTATAAAAGCTTTTTTACAGTATTTTTTTACAATACACTAAATTTAACATAGATTGTTCATTCCTTTTAATTCCGCTCCGGCCCAAACTTTTCGGCGACGGGCCTTCGCTACGCTCCGCTAAACTTAGGCCTTCTAATTCAGAATTTGGATCATATAGCCATGTGCCCGTGCGATGCAATGAAAACTCAATTTGCGATAAAAAATTTATTTGCAAAGAGCACTAACCTTAACTGAATAATAATGTTTACTCTGAATATGCAATGGTTAAATGTTTAAATCAATTCATCGAAGTATACAAATTCCAAGCACCTGTTTACAAACTCGAGCTTAAAATTATCTTTAATTTCACAAACTTAAATAATAACATCATAACACTTGGGATTATAAATTTGCAACGCCATAATTCAAGAACGATCGATCGACCGAAAGATGTATCACCTCTGCCCCATGGGCACAAAGGTATTGAAGAGATAGGCATTATCCGTATGTTGCTGCCACCATCAGCGGCGTGCGTGGCTCGTACGCCTTACTCCGGTCATACCATAGTCCCACCCCATCAACCAGCTCTATTGTCTCCTCGCCTCCCCCCGCGAGAGCATCCCTCAACCTATTGCCATCATTCACTGTGACGAGCTCTAGCAGCGCCGCCAACCTATCTCGCCGCCTACCACCGGCGACCTGCCCTTGCGCATCAACGAGATCAGGAAGATCGCCTATTACCTCCGCTCAACGGATAAGCTCAACACATCTGCAGAAGAGGCAAGAAGCGGTGGGGTTGATTCAGCAACCGATGAGATATCTATGGAATCCAGAGTAAGAAATCGTCGAATAAAGAAGGCAACAAAAAGGAAAGAGGCGAGAAGAGACCCAACTCTATGAATCGGAGCTCTGCTTCCTTCGGAAGGGAATCAATCAATCCAATCCGAAAAGCACCGGGAGCAATCGTTGTCGATTCGAATCCCAGATCAATGGGTGAAAGGAAAACAATAAATGAGTCATGTATATTCATTTACCTCCCGCGATAGGATGATCCAATCCAATATACCGGGGTGGCCACTGCTCGCTTCCTATTCAGTCACACAGGTGCGCACACGTGTCGGGGTGAGGATGGAGAACAAGATGTATCACATTAATTAGAATTAGTAGAGATAGAGATAACAAACTTATCTAGTCGCGTCATATATAGTCGTACGCATGCTGTTGGCCAGCCGGAATCAAAACCATACGTGATTAGATGAAAAGAAAAGATGATCTTATCTACACATGCAAGTAAATATTTAATGGAAAGGATGTATATGGCAACTCAAAGGCACATAGTAACTCAGAAACTGCATGTGTGCAGTATATGAAAAAACAATCGGTCATGCAATATTTAGAAATAGAATCGGCTAATTGAGATAAGAGTCTGATACGCCGCAAATCACGCATGTATGCATATCCAACCGAACTAAAACTTTCTCCGTTCGTCAATGTATAGAAGATCGGAACAATGACGGTTTCGTGGATATGCCGAAGAACGGGGGAGGGAGAACGGACCATCGCCGCTAACTCGTAATTAGAAGTAGTAGCGATATCAATAGGCTGGACCTACTTTTGTAGTTTATTACTGACAAAAATTAACTATTTATCAAACGGTTTCGTATAAAAAGTTACAGCCATTTTTTAACTCGAAAAGATAAAAAAACAGTTTTTCAGAAAAGCTACGTATTCTACCTTTCAATGTTCAAATGAATCGGTAATCCTTGTCGCAGGAAGACATACACATGGATGCAGCAAGACCTTGCATCGCACTTCAAATGCACCCGGGGCACATTACGACATGGCAACCGCTGGCCATTGTCTGCAAGACTGCAATCAAGCATATGAACAAGATAATTGATGTCAGTCATCAGAAGTTAGTAAGCATATGCATCCTTGGGTCCAACTGAGTGAAAATCCGGTTTTTGTAGGTCTAGAAGATTGACATTCCCCTGTGTGTTCTGAACATTAAGCGAAAATATATCGCATGAAGTAGATAACTCACATCCCGAGCTTAACTCCCGTTACACCATAGCGAATAGTATATAAAGCGGATAACACATCAGCTACCCACCGACGAAGACTTAAGTCTCCAACCGCACAGCACCCACCGACGGAGGAATACAATAAAATCGAGAACGTATCAGCTGCATTTGTCCACAAAATGCATGGAAATACAGTACTGTATCTGTGAGATCCAAGCCGCACACGTCTTGATCCAAGGGTCCAGAAAAGATAAATGCACGAATGCTGTGCACATGTGCCGGCCGTTGCAACTCAAGCAGCAGAGGATTCTCATCCTCCTATGCAGAGATCCAATGGCCCAAGAATTGAAGATGACCTGTCATGCCTGCACTGAGATGAGTGTGAAGCGTTCATGCAAGCGTGCTCCCTTGTGTTTGCTTGCACACGAGGTGGAGTTTGGCGAGATGATTACGAGCAAATTAACATGATGCTGGTCTGGAATTAATGTTTCCATCTCACATGCATGTTCTGCATGCGCTCAATGTAAAGACAAAATTGCTAATATGGCGACGAGCAATGGAGGCTTCTGCTTGTGCGAAGAGCAATGTACGTAACTGGAGACTGGAGTCATTTGCGACAGATGGAGGTTGAAGAAAAGACCTGTTAATTTGTCTCTATTGCTATGTTGTTAGTGAGAAAATTGACGTTTTACCATTATTATTTTGTGGACTCGCGCTTTTACCACTGATTCTATGACGCTCGCGCTTTTGCACCTCATCTCGGGCAAACTTTGCACATTTGCCATTTTCTCCATTTTACGCATTTTGAGCTTTTTCTCGTGTTTTTGCGGCGAACTTCCGGTTTTGCCCCTAGGCCACTTCTTCTCCCACTCCACTTGGTTCGGCTCCTCTGAAGGCCGCCGTCGCCGTGGCGGCACACGGCCATGGCGGCGTGGGGCGGGCGCCGGAGATGACGACGAGATGGCTGGCGAGGGCGACAGCCGCGAGGAGGAGGATGAGGAGGACGACGACGAGGAGATGGTCGTGGAGGACGAGGAAGGAGAGGGGGAGAACCAGGTCGTGCCGTGGGCGGAGGAGGCGGAGGCCACCCCGCCGCCCGTCGCGAGCTCCACGTCGAGCAGCAGCCGGGAGGCCGCCGCCAACGGCATGAATGCCGCCGAGTGCGCAAAGGTGCCGCCTTTATCTCCTCCCTCTCCCTGTTTCTCGATTTGGTTTTTACGCCATTCTGCCGCTCCTAATCTTGGAAAGTTGCATCCTTGTCGTCCAATTGGGGCACCTCCCTTACAACTACGGCAGAAAAGATCGATCCTTTCTTTCAATTTCGAAGGAAAAGATCAAGTTTTTGTAAAATGTTCGATGCAAGCGTCGCGTCTGATGCAAATGCCGTTGTGTCTCGTCTCTTTCGAGAAAATTGAGGTTTTAGGGTTTTAGGGTTTACAGAGAGAACAGCTGCGGGTTGAGTCAGATCAAGTGGAGTGGGAGAAGAAGTGGCCCAGGGGCAAAACCGGAAGTTCGCTCGGCAAAAACCTGAGAAAAAGCTCGAAAATGCGTAAAATGGAGAAAATGGCAAATGTGTAAAGTTTGCCCGAGATGAGGTGCAAAAGCGCGAGCGTCATAGAATCAGTGGTAAAAGCGCGAGTCCACAAAATAATAATGGTAAAACATCAATTTTCTCGTTGTTAGTCACGTCTAGAACTCTTGTTCGTATAAGTGGAGCTTGCCAGAGTTTTCAAGGGTTTGCTTGCTCTGGGTACGGTTTTATCTCCTCGGCGGGGTGGGGATTTTTCTGGATTTCCTAGGAAATGAACTGTTTCATGTAAATTTAGTTAAAAATTCATGCGTCCCAAATAGCCTTTAGTTTCTTATTTGTGTTTTTAGATATACTAGAGAAATATATATGTCAGTTGTTTTTCCAACGGGATAGCTAGTCATAGTTAGACTGAGCCCTCACAGACTATCTTGTCTTGCCCACAATCTTATCCAAAACTGAAGCCATACAAACAACTCAAACCAACCTCCCTCTCTTGCTCACTTGCTCTCGCTCACCATGAGTATCTGAGCAACATCTTAGAGCGATGGTGAGACCGCGGCAAGCTGCCTCCATGTGGCATGGTGGGGTGGCCGCAGACAAGCGGAATAGCACTACAATGGGCAGGATTGGTGAACCCAGGACATAAATTTAGGGAGTGTTAAACCGGTAACAAAACAATGCTAAAATAAAACAAATCAAACAAAGCAGAAGTAGTTATTGACTATTGTAATCGAAAATCATACATAATTAGAAGAGAAACATAATGAAAATGTGAAATACAACGAACAATGAAGGTACCTCGATAATACTATAGTAGTTAGTGCGTCCACAAAAACCTATAAATATGTGTAAATAGCTACCTATAGATCAAAATTAGCAAAGTTAGTGATGCAATCATAAAATTATGATTTGCAATTAGTTATAAGCATTGAGAAAAGAATGCAACATACCACTAAGCACTAGCATTAAATAGTACGAGTATGAGGCAATGGCATTCTACGTTTCTTCATGGCTTGGAAGCATTTCATGATTTTATCATCTTGAAGGCTTCTAAATATCTCTCGCTCATTGTAGAATATCCTTAAGTCACTGGACCACTCATTTGCTACTCTGTTGTGCAAATCTGTCTTGATAATATTCATTGCAGAAAAGACTCTTTCTACTGATGCCGTTGCCACTGGAAGGATTAATGTTAGCTCGATGAGGCGATACACTCTTTCTACTGATGCCGTTGCCACTTGAAAATCAGAGTTGGCTATGTTCTGGTTATATTGACATATTGTTTAGGAGATTTGATTGAACACCTTAAGGTTTGATATGAATCTGTGTTCAATATGCTACAGTCGGAATGAAGACTGCACACTTTCAACATTACACAAAGAAAAAACACGCATTTCACCCATGCAAATTAAACTCTTCTGTCCCAATGGATTACCTTTTTGAGAACATTTTCTGCCCTTGATTTTGAATCTTTACAAGAAACAATAGAACAGATCGTATAAAAATTACAGAATTACAGTTCTTTTCAATTTTTCTTTTTGTTTCTTCATCTAATATTCAGAGGGAATCTTTTTGTACCTGGTAGTTGTTGGTAATGTCTTCTATAACATTTGAGTTGGCCGAAAGTGTTTTGTCTTCTGAGTTTTGCACATGATGCGAGCAAGCTGACACTATGGCAGAAAGTGTCTTCTATAACATTTGAGTTGGCCGAAAGTGTTTTGTCTTCTGAGTTTTGCACATGATGCGAGCAAGCTGACACTATGGCAGACCAGATTTTCTTATTGCAGTATTTTGGACCAAGTTTTGTACAGGATGCAAGGAGAACACCAGTGTCTCCACCACTGTACATTGATCCATATGAGCTACTGGAAGATGAGAGGCTCTCCCGGCCATCCCCAGATTAGTTCTAATTCTGAAGGACGCAAGAACAGGGGCATAGGCGATCATAAAAAATGATCATGCATAGCTCGATATTTTTCTCCTTTTACTAGACATGTAGTTGTAAATGTTAAGCTATCTGTAGACTATTATTATCTTTTTTAGATAAAGGATTAAATCCGGCCTCTGCAAGCGCACACAGCCAAGTTCTTACAAATATCACTTCCGAAATTGTTATTGAAAGAACGACAAAGAGAACATAGAATTAAAAGCAAATTCTATAATTATTTTTCCATCCATTCTTGGCAAAGAATTCCAGCGCCACAACCTCCAATGTATGGCAAACCCGTCGAATGATTTCCCTCTTGTCGTCAGACTGCAATAGGGTCCACCACCGCAGCCAATATGTCCCTCTGAACGTATCCTGTATAAAAGAAGAATAATGTTTGCTCGCAAAGATTAGATCATTGCGCGTACACCAAATAGCCCATAAAAGAGCAGCACTCCCCACAAAAATCAGTCTCTTTGCATCCTTCTCGAGGCCATTCAACCAATGCCCAAACAGATGAGTCAAAGACTTCGGTGATGGTAAACCGGTGGCAATATGCACTATTTGCCGATACTTTTGGAATGATGGCAATCAAAGAATAAATGTGTTATTGTTTCATTATAATTACAGAAACAACATTTTTGATTCCCCTTCCAACCTCTTTTAGCTAGATTGTCCTTTGTTAAAAGTACTCCTTGTTGTAAGTACCAGAGGAAAATTTTAATTTTTAAAGGAAGTTTCAACTTCCAAATGAATTTACTGGTGAAAGGAGTACCCTGGTTCATCAAATATAGATACATAGAACGCACCGAAAATTGTCCATGTCTATGAAGGCCCCAATGAAAAATATCCCTTCCATCAGTAAGCTTACAATTAGCTAATTTAGCAATTAAATTATACCATGCCGTCAGTTTATCCCCTAATAATGCTCTTCGAAAATTAATATTTGGTGGCATCTGTGTCAGGACCTTATCCACAGTATCATGTGGGTAATGAGCAATATGATATAAGCTCGGAAACTGTACCTTAAGTGGTGTATAACCAACCCAAGTGTCTTCCCAAAACCTTATTTGAGAACTATCCCTTAGTGAAAGGATCCACAGCCGAAAAATCATCCTTGACCTTTAAAAGCCCTTTCCAAAAATATGAGTCCCTGTGTTTAATATGCACTTGGGATAAACATTTTGAACCTAAATATTTATTTCGAGCAAGGTCCGCCAAATCCCATCCTCATTCAAAAGTTTAAATAACCATCTCGCTTAGTAAACATTTGTTTTGAATCAGAATCAATGATCCCAAGGCCTCCCGATCTTTAGGGCGACACAAAATGTTCCACTTAGCAAGACGATACTTTCTCTTTTCAGTATTACCTTGCCAAAAAAACCGGGAGCGATACAAATTCAACTTTCGAAGAACCCCCTTTGGAATTTCAAAGATAGACATCATGAACGTGGGAAGACAACTTAGCACAGAATTTAGGAGTATAAGTCTTCCTCCATAAGAGAGTTGCTTAGCCTTCCAAAGACTTAGTTTTCTTTGAACTCTATCCTCAATTACACCCCAATCCGCATTATGGAGTTTATGGTAATGCATCGGAATGCCTAAGTATCTAAACGGAAAAGATCCAATACCACAACCAAACAAATCCGTGTAGTCTTGTTCATAGTGTTTAGCATCACCAAAACAAAAAATCTCACTTTTATGAAAGTTAATTTTTAAACCCGATAATTGTTCGAACACACAAAGTAATAACTTCATGTTTTTGGCTTGTTCAATATTATGCTCCATAAAAAGAATAGTATCATCAGCATATTGTAAGATCGATAAACCATCCTCTATAAGATGGGGAATAACTCCGCAAATCTGACCATCTTCTTTCGCTCGTTTAATTAAAATTGCGAGCATATCTGCCACAATGTTGAACAGAATAGGGGACATAGGGTCACCCTGCCGGAGTCCTTTTTTAGTTTGAAAGTATTGTCCTATATCATCATTGACTTTAATGCCCACACTACCACCAGTGACAAACTGATCAACCCATACGCACCACTGATGACTAAAACCCTTCATGCGAAGAGTTTGTTGAAGAAAAGGCCATTTAACCTTATCATATGCCTTTTCAAAGTCAAGTTTTAAAATCACTCCATTAAGCTTCTTAGAATTTAATTCATGAATAGTTTCATGTAATGCAACCACACCCTCCATAATATTGCGACCTGGCATGAACGCCGTTTGAGATGGTCGTACTACTTTGTTGGCCACCCTCATAATCCGATTAGTAGTAACATTTCACATTACATTTATGATAAATCTCACATAAAAAGCCATGGAACACTTGGCATAATATTTGGAACGATTGTTCCATTAGGATCAAGGAAGGCAACTGGCTACACAGACCATGGATTTTCAGTGTCTTAGAGACTGCGCTACAAAATAACCCAGTGGTCTTAAAATCATTACGAAATCAGGGCTGATAATGACTAATGTCTCATAGTCCACAAGCATCGTCTCATATTTTACATGCATGCATGCAGCAAGGCATTGCATCACTTTTGAAGTACATTCTGACTTGAAATGCTCCAACCAAAATGGCAACTGCTGGCCGTCATTGGCAAGCCTGCATCGAGCATATGGACAGGTTGATTGTCATCACTCATCAGATGTTAGAAAGCATGCATACTTGCATCCAATTGAGTAAACATGAGTGTTCGCAGGCATGTTTAGAATATAAACATTCCTCTGTAAGTTCTGAACAAGCTGCAAAAAACTGCACTGGTTCACTCTTATTACAACATCGCAATCTGCAAATATACAAATTAGACAGAAGTTCACTGGAAGAGTTCTGACAGTAAACTTAAATTTCATACAACTATACATCATCAAGCTTAAGAATTCCACTTGCCTTTTTGTTGTCCAAAAGGTCCACATAGCTACCGTTTCCTAAACTGGAGTATGGGGTACCTCTTCCCGATGCTCTGATTCCCAAGAAGGAAGTGTCGGGCAGGGCTGCGGACTATCGACCAATCAGTCCCATCCACTCAGTAGCAAAGCTACTATCTAAAGTGTTAGCCTTGCACCTATCCAATCATACAGTGGCGGAGCCAAGAATTTTATATGCTTAGGCCGAAAATAAGTGACTATTACTATTGTTAAAACTACAGACATTTAGGTACGATAAAAGTACAACACAAATACACAATTAAAAATAAATTTGAATTCCATACTTAACATTTCAATTAAATAGATAAAATATGTCAAAACAATATAGCGTAGTGGAGTAGTAAAAAAGTTAATATCTAATTAAGGAAAGTTAGGTGCATCTGAGACTATCATATTTTCATTAATAATAGAACAAGAATCTGAACTTTTAAAAGAAGAAATTGCACATATAAATTAGGCACACAAAATTACAGAGGTAACTATTAAGGTAAATTGCTTTAGAAAAATATAACATACCACTAGCACGAAGACTATGAAATAGTTATTGCTTATGAGACCTCATACTTTGAAAACGACGTAAAATCTTACTATCTTTAATGTGGCCTGTAAATACCTCAATCGAAAAAGGTCACCTTAGAATTACGAACACAGATGCGAGGTCTGCAGTATTTGGAGACACTAAAAATAGATGCAAGAGCAAGTGCAATGCCATTAGACATCGTTCATTTGCCGAGCTTGCTGCACCTAAATCTTCCGGCTAAGACAAACCTTCCCAATGGGATTGACCACATGACACAACCGCACACTAGGATATTTTGATCGAGCGGTAACTCATAGAAGAATGTGCGAGCCTTGGCGGTGGCCAATCTCCGAATCTTGACTCACTTGTTGCAAGTATAGCGACAATCTGAAAAGTAACATGCAATGCCTAGACTCAATCCTAGGGAAACTCAGTAACCTCAAGTCTTTAACTCTGGTACCTGCAGGCGGCTCCTCTTATGTAAATATTTTGGAAGTCTCTGGTGCTACAAGCAGGAGCATTTTTGGTGATGGTTTGAGCAGTGTGTCCTCTCTCCCGGCCCTTATGCAGAGGCTTGAGTTGTCGCTGCGCGTTTGCATCTTCTCTACCATTTGGGCTCACTCATCTCAACCTCGCAGAGTGCGTTCATCACAGGCCGAAGTATCAAGATAATTTCCTGTACGTTCATAATCGGGCAAGAACTTATCACCAAATGCGCACCCCTGTCCTCATGCTAAAACTGGACATACAGAAAACTTTTGACTCTGTATCTTGGGAATACCTTCTGGGCCTCCTGCAAACACGTGGTTTTGGGCCTCGATGGAGAGAGTGGCTGTCCATCCTTTTCGTAACATCAACCTCGTCTATGCTTCTCAATGAGGAACCAGGGCCCCGCATCACACACCAGCGTGGACTGCGTCAAGGCGATCCTCTATCGCCCTATCTATTCATATTAGCCATAGACCCATTTCACTACATCTTCAAAAAGGCACGGAGGATGGCGTCCTATCGCCTCTCACAGGTTCTGCACCCTTCCCCCAGCTGTCCATGTATACAAACGATGTTGTAATCTTTCTAAACCCTAACAGGGAAGAGGTGCAAGTCATTATTGACATCCTGCACCACTTTGAACATGCCTCTGGCCTTCAGGTCAACCTGCAAAAAAGTTCCATAGCTCCGATTCAGTGCCGCCATCTAGATCTCGATACCATCCTGCAACCATTCCCGGGTACTATCTCCGAATTCCCCATGAAATACCTGGGAATGCCTCTCACGCTGGATCGGCTACGACGTGTCCACCTACAATCCATTCAAGATAAAGTGGCCTGACAGCTTGTGTCGGGACCCGAATTCGCAATCCGGAAACCCTCTATGTTTTCAGCACTAGTCCCAGGATCAGTAGCTAGTGCCCACAGTTAACAAAGATGAATATCACAATCATACACAACGGATTAATAAATAAAGAATTCATCTTTTAATATAACATGTTGAACAACCTTAAGGTCAACTTACAATTGTGAAGCCTAAATGGCTTCAATTCAGAGTAAAATGAATAGCAGCGGAACGAAGAACGTCGGTGAATCCCATCAAAATACCACAGGCATTTGACAAGGTTCAACTCCTAGATATTCGCCTTCTTGCAGAACTTCTCCTTCTTCGAAGACAAAGACTTCTCCTCCACTAGTGATGTTTTGTTATAGCAAGGGTGAGTACACAACCGTACTCAACAAGTCATGCACAGAATGCAGTTCTATTACTACATGCATGGCTTATTCCAAAGGATTGGTTGAATGGTTCTTTTGCAATAAAGTAGCATTCACAAATAATCATAATAGATAGAAAAGCAGTACAACAAATAATACCCATAATAAATTTCGTAATCATTCTCAAGTAAAACATTTCTCATCCTTAACCAATTTCCATATCACATTGTCCACATTCCCAACCTCATTTTTATCAAAATCTAACCCTTGGCTGTAATCCCCGAGCAATGTCCAGTACCGCGAACTCGGCTATTCGAATAGTTTTTACACTCTGCAGAGATTGTACACTTTACCCACAAGATACAATCAACTCATCACGTCAGCCGTGAATCGCCATACAAGAGTATCGAATGAGCGATCATAACAAAGCCTTTCGAAACTTCTATCTCAACCTAGGAACCTCTCAGGGTTGCCTTCATTATCACTTCCCTCACTTGGTAGAAGTATAGAACCGACAAACAACGTTGATTCGGTACCAAGCCGCAGCACAAGCACGCTCCCCCATACAGTTACCCCCGTGTAACTGCCACCCCGAGGTATCCAAGGTGAGACATTAGAATCCTACTAAACTAGGTTTTCCCATTCAGACATGTGGTTGTACGAGTGACTCAGGTCAAAGGCTTGCAAGGTGAAGTCCTTAACTGATCAAGGCAAGACATCCTTCTCTCAAAATTGGCGCACAGCCCTCACAACACTCAACCCTCCTAAATGCCACGATGGCCCACCTGGCATAAAGCTACTTGCCACTTGCCTCAGTCTAAATCCTTTACCACCCCAGTTGATTATTGCGCAATACAATGCCAACAACAACTCAACATCTATGTAGAACCACACTGGTTCCACATATCAACATCATCGTGTGGCAACACGTCACACCATTTCACAAGCACATTTCATAATCTAGTGATCAGTATTAACCTTTTATTTTCAAAAGACATGAGTTGCGTGGCATGGCTAAGCAATTATACACGATCTAACCAACCCACATTGGTAAGTAATAACCACCAACTAATAATCAACCATCTCAGGGTGATAAATAAATTATGGCATACAAATAATCATGGCAAGGTGATATTAGCAATTGGATTGAATAACTAATCCCAAATTAATTTAAATCATTTTAATCTTGAACTAGCATGCAATAATTTGAATCAAAGTAAATTTGTAAAACTGGAAGCAATATGATTAAAGTACAACTTGCCTAGCACTTGCTATAAACTGCTCTTTACTCTTTATAATTAATCTTCGGCTTCCTCAACCTTTGGCTCTTCAATCGAGTGCTTCGACTTCCTCGTCCTTCAGCTACTGCAGATAACTTCTGAACGACACGTCTAACGACAAAGAAGCACAAATACAACAAATCTCAAAAGACAATTCAAATAAACTCCAAATTAAGAACGAATAGCATTGGGCACAACGACTTAGATAAAATTAGGAACTTGAATGGATTAGGTCGATGATTAGACAAAATAGAACGGCTTTCGAAAAATACACCGAAGAGAAAGATTAATAACTGGGAAAGAAGGAATAATATTCCGAAGAATATTTCTTCTGAAGTTATTATCTTGATTGGATAGCCGATGTCATATGGACTCTCGATCTATAGACCGGGTCCATAAAGATATGTTAGTTCATGATGAACTAAGCTAATGCTCGAGGTTGACTTTCGTTGACTAAGTAGATACACAATCAAACAAAAGAAAGATAAGCTGATAGATTAGATATGGCACAAGGATATGACACATGGTCAATGGTCTAGCGACCAAGTCCACGAATGAATTCTGGGTTAATGGCAGATTAGATTTTCAAAGACAAGGCAAGGACAAGTGGGGTCGACATCCACTGCGAGTCGATAAGGGGTTCAGTCACACATCAATGAAAAGACTTGACGATAACAGGGCGATGACGATATGTAGTAAGACAGAGCACAAATATCTTACTACGGTGGACACAACGAGAGAAACCGCAATACCGGCAGCGCGGCTCACGATGTACTCAGTCCATCGAACCGGTTCTTAAGTTAGGTTTTGGTCTAGTTTTGACAGATGATAGAAAGATAAAACCAGACTTACAAGGAATGGGATTAGATCACGATAGGACGATAGAAAAGGTAAGGACATCACATTAGGGCCTTTACTTGCATGCACACATGTGATGAGAGCAAAGCGTTAACGGCGGGTCGTTAACGACGAAACGTTAACAGCGGAACGTTAACAATGGAACATTAACAGCGAAACGTTAACGGCGGAACGTTAACGATGGAACGTTAACGGCGAAGGCGAAGCGATGACGGGATGCTCATGAAATAACAAGGTGGCGACCGTCGGTGCAACGACATAGCAGCGATAGAATGCTACCAAGAATGGCTAACTGAGACGTGAATGGATAACGGAGGGCTAGGTTGAAAAGACGACGGGTAGATTCTAGAACTTGGCTTTGACGGCAACCGGGAATCAATTGAACTTCTCCGATGGGCAAAATAAGGGATAATGGTCTACTGGACACAATGGCCTGGCCACGTCAAACCAAAATGGTTGGCGGCACAAGACGACGAGCGGCGGCGGCAAAAGGCGACGGCCGACGAATAAAAATAATTTTGGTAGATGCAACAGCAAAGGGAAAATGTCCATCGCGTAGAACACGACGAGACGATCTCGGCAATATAGGCGGATTTGGCGGCGACCCATCGGATTGATCACAAACTGCCGATGAACGACTCCCGGAGCTAATAGATCAAACGGTCATAACTATTAAAATAATAGATGAAACCTAACCAAATTTTACAGAGAGCTATCTGGGAATATTTGGCACAATATGACATGAATGGATCTGAGTTTTACCTTCTGGATCAACGGAGAACGCGTGACGAAGTTTTCTGCCGTCCGCAACGCAGTTTGATCGGAGAAAAGAATTTTCTGCACAGAATCACGAGGTCAAAACCATGGGTTAGGGTGAGCACCATGTAGAGTACATAAAGATGAGTCTACATAAAAAGATTCATGATCAAATTCACAAAAACAAAGGAGAACGAGCAGAAACAAGATTTGAGATTGGAACGGCCATAACTTTTGATTTCATGAACCAAAATGCACGAAATTTGAAAGGGAGGCAGAGGGTACAATAGAGCCCGCCATGATGCAGGTGGATCTCCAAAAATCGTGACGAGCCGACAAGGAACGCGACGCCAAAACAGGCCGACGTTGGGCGGCGCTCGGGGCGATGCGGCGGCGCGGCTGCGCCGGCGATGCTCTATTTAGAATTTCCCAAAACTGTTTCACAGGGGTGTTGCAACCATCATGGGGGTGCTCCACAAGAAATTTGAGGATGAACGGAGTTCGGGAGCGCCCGGTAGAGCTCGCCGAAGTTCTCACCGGAGTTGAGGAAGAAGGCTTGCCGAGGGATATCCATTGCGATTTTGATGCTGATATTTGAGTATGATGTGGGGAATGGGGAGAGGCATCTAGGGTTCAATTTTCAGCTAAAAAGGAGTAATGGATCAACGGGAAAAGCTCGCCGGAGTTGGGAAAGAAATCGGTGGCCGAAGGTGCTCCGATAGGCTTTTGCAAAATCTGATTTTACTGAATGTAGAGGACAGCAAGAGGAAGCTTTGGTAAAAATTTTAGATCAAAAGAAGATCGGGAGTGACCAGGAGAGCTCGTCGAATCTTCAATGGAGTTGAAAAGAATGGCTTACGTAGGGAGATCCAGAACTTGGATGGGAAAAATTCCAATTGGGTTGTAAAGAGAACGCACGTAGAAATTTGTGGTTCAATTTATAGGGCAATCGGACCAGCGGATCATCAGAAAACGCTCGCTGGAGTTATAACTGAAAACTGCTCCTGAAACAGTTACTGTAGTGTTACTGTTCATTTAATCCGAATTACGAAATATTACCAATAAAATCAAAATAAATACCAAACGATCGTTCAAAAATCCGGAAAAAATCTGGAACGTGACCCACAACCTTAGTAACACAAATAAAATATTATTACATAAAATAATAATTTTATTCATGTACAGTAAATACTTTTATATTATTTTTAATATCTTTTTAATTCGGAAAATACTAAAACAACCCCAAAAATTATAAGAAAATTCAGGGAGTTTAATTAGGATATTTTGAGATCAACTAAAATATTTTAGTACCACCAAATATTTTACTTTTATATCAACATATATTTTTATTTTGTTAAAGCTTTGGAAGGTTTTAGAAAATATATAATTAGACAAATGTAGGAAATTTCGTAGAAATTCCCTTAGGTTTATTTATATTAAATAAGATAGTTTTAGCAAAACTAAATCTTTTATTTTGTCTCCAAACTATATTTTTAATTGATGAGACTTTTGGAAAGGTTTTGAAATCAGGATTTTAACAAATTATGGGAAAATTCACCGAAGTTCCTTGTGATATATTTTTTAAAAATTAATTCCAACTTAAATAGGGTTTTCATTTTTTTTAAAGAAATAGTTTTAAGTTTTTCTAAAAATAGGCAAAAGTCCTTTTCTTTTGAACTCTAGAGAAATCCAAAAAATAAAGAGGAGACAAATAAACTTGAGACAACCGATAAAAATAATAATTTAAAATATAATTTTTTTATCCTATTTTTGAAATGAAATTTTGGGATGTTATAGCTTGCCACTTGGCAAATAGTGCATCACACAATGGGAGGCTGCCTGATCATGGCTAAATCAGTTCTCACCTCAATTCCAATCTATTTGTTAACCGCATTAAAAGTACCAAAGAAATTTATCATGGACATTGACAAGATACGAAGGAAATTCCTATAGGCAGGCAACGCAGCTATACACGGTGGTAACTGCAAGGTACGATGGACAACTGTTTGCCGACCGTTCAGATTCAGAGGCCTAGGTGTACTGGAGTTGGATAGGTATGCACGAGCACTCTGACTCCGATGGCTCTGGCTGCAACACACGGACCCAGAAAGGCCATGGAATGGGTTGCCAACGCCATGCGACTACACTGACTAGCAGCTCTTTGCAACGGCCACAAAAGTCACCATTGGAAACAAGTGAAGAACCAACTTTTAGAACTCCAGATGGTTGCAGGATGAAGCGCCCTCTCAGATCGCGCCAAGCCTCCACAAACACTCCAGAAGGAAAACGAGATCGATCGCTAATGCCCTGCAGAACGACAACTGGATACAAGATATACACCATCAGCTAACCCCTCAATTGCTACATGAATATATCCGTTTGTGGTCTAAAATACAATCAGTACTGCTCCAACCGAACATGGAGGATGGCATCATATGGACGCAAACTTCCAATGGCGCCTACTCAACTAGCTCAGCATATAACATTCAGTTCAGTGGGTGCACTCAAAAATCTTTCTCTACTACAATCTAGACTGCATAGGCACCGTTACGCTGTAAGATCTTTCATTGGCTTGCACAGCAGAATCGACTATGGATAGCCTAGCGATTGCAGCTTAGGGGATGGCCAAACCAGTACTTCCGCCCAATGTGCAATCAAAACTTATAAACGGTTTTTCACCTGTTTGTTGAGTGCCCTCAAATTTGGCTGTCGTGGTCATCCATCGCACAGTGGGTTCACATACACGCGCTCTAGCCGGACCAATGGGAGCCGGCAGCACATCTTGAGTAATGGAATCTACACCGCATTAACTGCCAAGCGAACCACCGAAAAGGCGTCAAAACTTTGATTATCCTTTCCTACTGGCAATGGTGAAAAGAGCGAAATATGAGAGTCTTCCAAAGAAGTCAAGCATTCCATGAACAAATTCTTCAGTTCGTGAAAGATGAGGCTTGACCGAGCTTCGCAGCTTAGGATGCTACTTCACCGGCAGTGCTAAAGTTTTTGTCAATTTCTACTTCCTTTCTGCCGGGCCCGCGACCTCTGCAGCCTTTTTCTTTCGGTGCAGCGTTTGGCGGCTGGCGCCATGTTCTTTCTCCCAAACTTTGTAACCCACCTTCTCTAATCTAATCACAGCTTTTGCTGCTTTCAAAAAAAAATCTAAGCGAAGTACTAATCAAACCAATTATGTTGCTAGAAAGGGTAAATTAGTGCAGTTACCGAATTGCAGCATGTGGGATTCATGTCGAGTGCTTTCCGAATTGCGTTGAATTTTTGAAAAAAATTGATTTTTGCACAAAATTTGACCACAATTTGACCAAAATTTAAATTTAACCTAGTACACTTCGGCGAAATTTAAATTTGACCAAGTACACCTCTTTATGCAGCAAATTGGATGAGTCCGTCCGGCCTTTTTTATAGCTCTATCCAGCATCTTGAAGGAATATTTTAAAAAACTAGATAATCATATCCTATCCATTCACTCATCTAAATAATTAGATAACTCCAAATCTATGGATGATCATATCCTATCCACCCTCCTCCATCCAACCAAACGTTACCTAAGGTGATGAGTTGTCAGTGACAGCGGAATGCGCTTTTTCCAGTGTTCATCGACGTTGAAAGCACGGAATTATCCAGCAAATTCGTGGATGAATACTGCAGGGAGTGGAGGAACGCAGTGTGGTGGCTATAAACGGCGGCCGGGGACAAACTGAGGCAACAATGTCACTAGCAGATTTGTTTATAAGTATGTGGATTTAAACCCGTGGCTAATTGTACTACAATTTAGTACTCCAAAACTATTCTACATGAGCCACCCATATAACAAGATCTAAATTAAACATGTTCAATCGGTGACATGCCAAACTCTTAAACGGCACAAGTTCATGCAGAAATTGTTTTCTTGTTAAAATAGCATTCAAATTTTAAGCACTCTAATTGGTAAAATCAATTTGTCTAATATCTTCATATTTGAGTCCTCTATAGACAAAAAAAATTAAGTACTCGTAAATAAAAAAACACTCGAGTGTCACTTAGCAATTCCCTTCGAGGAATTCTCTCAGTTCGCGGATGAGCTGTTCTTCACCCCCACGTTGCTTCGATGATGTTACCGTACTTGTGCTTGTCAAGTTGATGGAGCATGTTCTCGAGAGGCTGGCTCGACTGGCCCACCTGCCGCACCGTGCCTCTTGCCTGAGAAGTCGGTTCTCAAACTTTGGGTTGGGGGAGGGGGTGCCGAGTACTTAAGGTATAATTTCTATGAGACTGCAACTTAAATCATTCTGTAAACGTGAACCGTCCAATCGAGATATATCCCTATCAACTAAAAAAAAGATTGTCTTCTGGGTACTTAGGTGTGTTTGGTAGAGCTCCAGCTCCACAGATCTATGGAGCTGAAGCTCCCTGTTTGGTAGAGCTCCAGCTCCCAACTCCAGTTCAGATCTGAAACTTATAGGTTAAAATAAAGTAAATTAAGTTTATATTTTTAGTCTAAAATGTAAACAAGATGATCTATCAAAACACTTTTAATGTATCCACAGCTCCAGCTCTATAAATTTCTGGAGTTAGAAATACCCTGCTCCACCAACTTCACAGATTTTGGTGGAGCTGGAGCTGTCCCAAACACCCCCTAAGAGTGTTTAGATAGATCATTTTGTTTATATTTTAGACAAAAATATAAACTTAATTCACTTTATTTTAGCATACAAGTTTCAGATCTCAGATGAAGTTGAGATCTGAAGCTCTACCAACAGGCACTTATTAGTACCGGATTTGCTAATTTGCGGTCAACCGCACCGCTCCGTTTGGGCGGCCTGGTACCGAGCTTTCGACACGTCGTGTGAAATGGACTGGGCGCGCGCAACGGCCGGGCACATTTGGCTCACGCGTGGCGTGAGGCTGCCTCGCGCCCCCACCCATAAAAAGTACGGATTTGCTTTTCGTATTTTGGTATACTTTCGTATTCGGATTTTCTGGTTTGAAATTTCTTCCTAGCTAAAAGTCCTAATTTGATTTTCCTTAAGTTGAAATTCCTCAAGTTGAAAGTTTCTCAAATTAAAATTTTTCCGGTCGAAAGTTTCTCGAGTTGAAACTTTTCCGAGTTAAAACTTTTCCTAGCTGAAAGTTTTTTCAGTTAAAATTTTTGGTTTCGTTACTTATAACATGATCCAGTTCTAATTTGAATTTTTTAGTTGAAACTTTGTTGTTTCTTTGGTTCTGCGCTGATGGATGCTACTGGCTACTGCCCAGTAGTGAGCTTGCCACGTGTCAACACTATAATGTGTGCGTGAGGAAGAACTTGTGAGGTCAACCGCAAATTAGAGGTGCACGCTTGCTGTTTGTTTTAGTTTTTGATTCTGGTCTTAAAAGTGAAATAAACAATTTGATTCTAGAATCTGATTCCCACAATCCAACCCACCTATATACATTAGAATCTACAATTTACTTTATTTTGGATTCCAGTTTTTAAAGAATCAGTTCTCTACAACCACAATCCAAAATCAGCTTTCATAGAATCAAACAGGTCCTTAGTACTGGCTATGATCCTGGACAAGTCGAGTGTGGGGTTGTTGGGATTCATGTCGAGCGCTTCCCAAATTGCAGCCTCCGCAGCATCTACCTCCCCATGCCCGGGATGCAAGCCAACATAGACACGCTCAAGCGAAGAAAGGTTCTCCAGGCCGAGGTTGAAATCACCAAATTGATTCATTGTCTCCTGCGCTCGAAACTTTAACTGAAGGGTTCGGAGCTTCGGCATGGCTCCTTGTGCAAACACCACCTCCATCGTGTGAACATCGAAATTGAAGTGCCTGAGGCACCGGAACTGATCACCTATATGAATGGCCAATCTTTCGTGTCTGCCTTGTGTAGGTAACTTCACATGTACGTTGAGATCACTGAGAGATGGTATGTCCCCAAGGACTTGAAGGTCCTCCACTCTCAGTGTTTTTAGATCGATCCTCAGGTAGGAGAGGGAGGAGAGTTCAGTCATCCATCTTGGCACTGAGTAGTTGATGTAGCCAGTCATATTAATGGACCGAAGCTGTTGACACCCCAGCTTTAATTTGTCACATAAAGAAGCTACTAGGCCATGACAGCCACTTGTTTCTAGTGTCTCGAGACTGACTAAGTTGTGTAGACACTGCAGGAAAGGTTCTGTGTAGCTCTCCTCCCATTGGTCGAAGGATATTTCCAGATGCCTTAGCTTGGTCAGCCTGCCCAGATCACGCAACATGGTTGGAGAGCTGACAAGGATAGATGGCAATTCTTCTAGAGAATTTAGATCCCCAAAGCCATTTGGTAATCTTATGGAATAGCGAGAGTCAACAATCAGGGACACCAGTTGTCGTAGTTTAGGAAAGGTCGATGGCAGCCCTTCTATGCCAGTCTCTGATATGTCTAGTACTACCAAAAACTGTAGATTCCCAATCTTTTTCGGGATCTCAGTGATAGCTGTCCGACGTAGCGACAAGTACCTCAGGTGACACAAATTGCAGATAAGCTTACAATGATGATCCTCCACTTGCATACATCCACCTAAATCCAATACACGCAAGACTGGAAGGCTCGAAAGGGCAGGCAATAGATTGAAAGCTTGTTTGAACACAATAAGTGACCTCACATGGGTCAAGCTCATGGTTGATAGCTGCTTGACATCCTCTTCCGTGCTGGTTTGGACGGATAGTCGACGTATCCTGCTTGGTAGAGACATGGCTTGCTGACCACCTAATCTTGTTAGAAAATGCTCCTCATTTGATAGGGAGGCAATGAGATCAAGCACCATGTCATGCACACGACAAGCCTGAGCCTTATCATTGTATATACTCGCTGGTTGGATCATACTTCTGTTAATGAGCTCATCGAAGAAGTGCTCTCCTACTTCATACAAGCTCTTCCCCGGTTCTCTGTGGACAAAACCTTCACCTATCCATTTCCATATCAATTGGTGTTTATTAATCTCGTAATCCTCTGGATACAAACTTAGATACAATAAGCATGTCTTTAGATGTGGAGGCAGATCATAGTAGCTGATAGATAATATCCTTCTCATATCCTGTGCATGAAGACTATCCTCCAGCCCAAAACCCATTGATCGGTACACCTTGGACCAGTACGTCAGTGTATTTTCCCTCCCCTCTTTACCAGCCAACATACTAGCTATTGTAATTATAGCTAATGGTACACCACCACATTTCTTTAGGATATTTTCCGATACTTCAGCCAACTGACTAGGAGGACATTTGTCTTCATTGCCAAATATTCTTTTGTAGAATAACATTTTTGAGTCAGCAGGAGAAAGATGTTCTATTTGATAAACGCCTCCGGCTTGTTCAGCAACATCAAGAATTCGAGTTGTTGTGATTATTCTACTTCCACGTTCATTCTCAATCACAGCATACTTGATTCTTTCCCACGTAGAATTATTCCATATGTCATCAATAACAATTAAGTACCTATTAGGTGATACCAGAGGACCATATGTTAGCAAAACTCTATGGAAGTTTTTTTTTTCCTGTGAGCACAATCGAGATATTCATGTGAAAAAATATGTTAATAAAAAGAGAACAAAAGCATTCTCAGGTGTTTGAGGATAGTGTTATTAGCATTTTGTCAAAATCAGCATGCTTAAAGAAATGCCTCTTATTCCAGAGACAAAAAACATCATGTAAAAAGAGAACAAAAGCATTCGCAGGTCTTTGAGGATAGCGTTATTAGTCAAAATATTCTCAGGTCTTTGAGGATAGTGTTATTAGTCAAAATCAGCATGCTTAAAGAAATGCCTCTAATTCTAGAGACAAAAAGCATCATGACGAATGAAGATAGAAAAAGAGAATTAAAATATATAACAACTACTATTTCTAAAAAGTTTGAGACTATGCAAAAAATAGTCTACTTGCAATATATTAATCACGAATTTTGAATATTCAAATAAAGGAATTGTAGATGTTATAATTTCATTGTATGTAATTAAAAATCTTTTAAATCCATTCAGATGTGCCAAGCCAATATTTTAATGAAATATTTTGAATATTTGGAATTATAACAACAATTTTTTAATTTAAAAATTTAAAACTTATAAATGGAAAAATACAAAATAGAAAATTTTTAAGTCCATTTTTGGTAAAAATAACATCAATATCTACATGGAATCGACACAAATTTTTAACAAAGCTTAACTTCTTTTGTTTTGAAATTTTTTAATTCAATTTATAAATACTATACATCAAATAATTTTATATTACATACGTTTGTATTTCAGGACAAATAAGTAATACTAGGTTGGGATTACGCTATGCAGCAGGCGAAGCCGCCACAATGCTCTGACAGTAAGGAAATCTCGAAAAAATGCGTGAGGACCTCTCCTAAATTTTAGGAACTCAGAGGGCCACGAAAAAATAATAGGACACAACCTGTCCGTAAATCTCGAAACCTCGAGGACATGCAAACAGATTGACAAATAATATGCTTACATTCTTTTATTTTCAAAACATGTAATATAAACCAGACCAAAGGGGAAACATCTAAAAAGAGAGGATGCATGCAAAAACAAAGGGGTCAAGGGTGTAAAGACCTAGAGGGATCTGTAGAGGATGGAGAAGAGCGGGTGAGGAATAGAACAAAAGAATCGACGACCTCGGTGATAGTGGTTGGCGGTGATCGCCGCCTCACCGAACCACTGCCTCCCGCCGAGAGCTCCACGCTAACCACCGAACAATGTTTACTCGGTGCTCCACCCCAAAACTCCCAAATGGCACACCGTAAGGCGCAAAACATGACAAGCAGCAGCAGCATCGATCCTATGAACTCCCAATAATCAGTTAATAATAGTCTTGAGACCAGAAAGAAGGTTCTACCCAAAATGCCAAGAGCCTGTGGCATTCACGCATGTTAAGTCTTCTTGGGATGAAACAAGACAAAACATGAGCCACAGTCAGAACCTTCATTGCCAGGAACTGTAGGATAACTTTAAGGCATATGAGGCATTTAATTGTATCTAAACCCTGGTTTGTCTTTGCTTTTGATCGGTTTTATCCATAGAGAAGTTGTCAATACGTATCAAGAATGTAACGTAACACCAAACAAAATGGAGATGGAAACTTACTTCAACAGTGTACAGTTCAGCCAAGATGCAGCCAGGAGACCAAATGTCAATCTTCTAATCATATGGAAGACCAGAATGACCTCAGGAGCTCTATAAGAACGTGACTGGACATGTAAGCTTTAGTTGTCTGTCAAGAAGGAACTGCTTCCAAGATCAATAACTTTAATTTCACATCGGCTGTAGCTCTTCATAAGGATATTCTTTGGTTTCGGGCCACAGCAAACTATATTTAAATGATGCAAACACACCAAAATTTGTAAGCATTGCTGAGCTATAGCCTGAAAAACAATAGAAAAGGTACCTCTCCTGTCCCAAAAATGAGAAGCACACCTCTTCACCAGACTCCTGATTATATTTCCGAAATTCATACAGATTCGCCTGAAGTAATTCACTGACAATGAAAAGATGGTACTGTTGTTTTTTCAGTTGCCAGTACTATTAAACATGAGAAACTCCCTGGTATAAATACCAAACACTATTAAATATGAGAAACTCCCTAGTATAAATACCAAACAGGGCATAATTGAAGTATACATCTCGAGTAGAAAACTGCTGATATATTAAATGGATTCTTAGGACTTGAATGAATATGATCATTTTTTTTCTTTTGAAAGCAATATGACCATTCATTGCATGGTACGGTATAAAAGAAGACCAAAAGACCTAGCTCATTGTATCTCTCTATATCCCATACCTGATAGTAGGCAAAATCATAGAGGCGTAATCTATGATGCTCATCTGCTAGATCGTATCTATTTACAAATTTATGGAGCTTTATCTAACCCAAGCTTTGATCAAAGAAATAACATAGTTATCTATGTGAGCTGTGAGATAGAAGAGAAATATATGATATGCATAAAAAAAAGCGAACGCAGCATGCACAGAGCATATCAATTGGGATTATGAATACCGAGCTGTGTCGAAACAAAAGGAACGGCTAAGCACCAAGATAGGGACGCGAAACGAAAGAGCAGGCTTCAACTGGCTAGCACAAAAGGCGATTCCTCGATACACGGCAAAGCCCGAATAAGCGATGAACTCCAACCTGCACCGAGGCAACGAACGCGTGTAAGATTTCATCAAATGACGAAAATGAGGGGCACAGTAGAGTAATCAGCGAAGATACGGAGCAAAACAGGAGAAGAAGGTAAAATGTATTTATTCTGGAACAGAGGTAGTAAATGGCAACAGTCACAGTAATGGGCAACTCAAAAGTAACTTCTCAAGCCAAATGAATTAATACAGGTATAACAATGGAAGAATCACGATTATTTTACTGATGAAATCTGTACGTATTAAAGACCACCGACTTTTTCTCCAAGCTACCTTATGTATTAACTTGTTCGCTTTTCTCACAAAAAAAAAGTTAATTGCCATACCTTGACCTGGAGCTGAAATCTCACATAATCAATTATTTTATCAAGAATTGATGCCTTATCTTCTTGTTCACATCAAAAGGTGCTTATCGGTTAGGAATTTTTTTTAAAAATTACTATTTTATTCTATAGCTGCCCAAGAAATTAGAAAAAAAAATCAATTTCATTAAAAGAGAAGAATTTTGGCAATGTTCTAAAACCAGCCACGCATAATAGTACACCTCCAAAACTTTCAGATTGCTGAAACTAAACCAATGTCATAACATGTGATGGCTATATGTTGGCCCCAACAGACCAATATTTGGGCCTGATGTTATTTCAGTCTTTAAGTCTCAGAATGAAAATTACTTGCTTCTGTTGTCTCACTGGGTCAATTTGAAGCCATACCTCAGTACATATTTTCCCATTGTATATTCTTGATTCTTATCACACCTGAATCTGTTGTTGTTTCATTTTTTTCAAGTAACAAATCTTTAGTTCAATGACCAATTCAATAATTATGAATATAATTGCAACAACATGATGCATTGCGGGATGGGGGGAACGAATATTTTTGCATTTTTTTGGGTAACATAAAAGACAAAAAAAATAATACCTTGTTGGAATTTTGGGACAAGGTCTTGGAGATTTTTCATCCGTTCTGAAATTTTTTCTCTGCCAAGCTGCATCATAATGAGAATTTCCAATTAAGACTATATGCTGCGGATACATGCAAATGAAAGAGAAACAACCATCAAAAAAATTTATACAACAGTTTGATTTGTTATAAAGTGAACTGTTCTAACCAAAGAACTCACCCGTTCAGCAATACTATGAGGATCAGTTGCTTGTCCACGGCGCGCCCTTACCCGTGGCTTCACACTGACACTAACCCCATGAGCTGAATTTGCTTGGGGTTGCACATCACAAGAATTTGCTCTGGAAAATTGTGCAAGTTAATTCCTGCAGCTCAGAATAAGTATCATGTTTAGTGGAATCTATAAGTCTAATTCCCGCTAATTCTTGGACAACTTGTTCAAAGTCTATTATAAGTCTAGAAAACCACAAAAAGAGAGCAAAATGCCCGCTGTTATGAAGCTACTCAAAGAACATCAAAACTAAGTAATCATCAATCTGTCTGTCCTATAAACTACTTCTTGAACACATGACTAAGATTCTAAAGCAAAAATTGCACGTAGTATGCACGGCAGTGTTTTTAGTATAAGATACATAAGTGATTGCAATGTCAAACTATTAAGTTAACATGAGCCAAAAAGGGTCACTATCTCTACTCTTGCCAAGTGAAGCATTCGTGCTCATCATATTCCAAATCCTCTGATTATGAATTCCTACGTTGTATGATATAGAAAGAAAAGAAGAATGAATAACCTTGTGCGATCTCACATCTTTTCAGTAGGCTCTTTGAGCTGCCTGCTCCGGCGATTGGCATCCTTGATTTTGTCCAGTTTATGGAACCCATTGCTGCAGACCCCTTTTCTTAGTCACATTATACGATTATTTATATATAGATAAAAAAACACAAGGGTGGAGACCTCAAAGAATGATTTCCTACAGGTCATCAATTTGTTCCCCGAACTTGTATTCAACACGCAAAATCACAGGGAGAAAAAGGAGATCTACTAAGCATTCTCGCATAACACATCCAAATTCAAACAAGAAAAAAAGGACGGATTTCTTGAGCTTACTGCAATGTGCGGAAGATATCGCTGATCTGACTGTCGATCTCGGCGAGCTCCTCGTTGACCAATGGCAAATCCATCTCCTCCTCCTCAACAACCACACCAAAAATCAAACCACGCAATGAAAAAGAAAATCCAAACAAAAAAGAATCCGCGAGGTTGTTGTATGCGGAGAGACAGAGACGTTCGTTGGAGCGCACCTTCCTCGTCGTGAGTCGTCGTCCTTCTTCACGACGGCGGCGCCATGGCCTATTGCTGCGGTGGGGAGGAGATGCCTGCGCGGGAGAGCTCCCAAGTGTGTGAGTTGTTACCTCCTCCTCCGCAACAACCACACCAAAAATCAAACCCCGCAACAGAAAAGAAAATCCAAACAAAAAAGAATCCGCGAGGTTGTTGTACGGAGAGACAGAGACGTTCGTTGGAGCGCACCTTCCTCGTCGTAGTCGTCGTCCTTCTTCACGACGAGCGGCTGCGCCATGGCCGCTGCTGCGGTGGGGAGGAGATGCCCGCGCGGGAGAGCTCCCAAGTGTGTGAGTTGTTACAGAAGTGGAGAATCGTTTGGATTTTCTTTTCTGCTTTCGCGATTGCAGGTACTCTACGGAAAGCAAGTGGTAAGCAATCAAATCAATCAATCAACCCCAACACATTACACACGAATGGTGATCCGATCGGATCGAGGCAGATCTAGGGTATGGCGGGCGTAGATCTGGTCACGCAACGGAGAGGCAAAGAGGTTCGTTGGAGCGTACCTTCCTTGTCGTAGTCGTCGTCCTTCTTCACGACGAGCAGCTGCGCCATGGCCGCTGCTGCGGTGGGGAGGAGATGCCCGCGCAGGAGAGCTCCCAAGTGTGCAAGTTGTTACAGAAGTGGAGAAGTGGGCAGCATGGATGTGGGATCTGAATCTGGAGGATTGCGAGGGGAGGAGAACAAGGGTAGGCTAAGGCTCTCCGCGCGCGGCGAGAAGACCAGGGCTACGGGCGGAAGCCGATGCAAAAGCGGAGGGCGGGGAGGCCGGCGGAGTCCACGGAGCAGCGGAAACGAAAAGAAGAACGAAGAAACATAGACCCGGACCGAGGCGGACCTAGCGAAGCGCAGGAGGCACGAATCCAGGAGCGGCTACCATTCATCGCACCGACGGACGGCGAGGGAACCGCCACGGGTGAAACGGAGCCAGCGTCGGCAGCAACGGAACGGGAAGCGCGAAGGCGTGGGATGGGAAGCGCGACGGGGCAAAGACGTGGCACGGCTGGCTGCTCGCCAATCCCAGGGGCTTTATATTAGTGTATATATACATGGACACTGATTGTCTTCTATTTTTTAAAAAAAATATTTAATTCATGAATCTCAACCCTTTCTGCTCTATACCTTCTCCGAAAAGATATCTTGTTTAGCACGGGCATACCTACACCTTCTATCCGCACCGTATAATGTTTTTTGAGATGGTGAAACGAATCCATGGGTTGCTTAACACAGGAGGAGGAAATCATCACTTTTCTAGCTTCATGAAAAACTTTTTTTTTTTGCAAATCTAGCTCACTTATGCATGTAATTACAAAAATAGCTCCTTCCCTATGACTGCGGAAGCGCCGGCAGGTGACACATGTAGGTGAGCACATGCAGCACGGTACCTCCTTCTATGGTACGAGAGTGTGGCAGGTGACACGTGTTGCTTGCTGATTCTTTTGTGGTTAAGAAGAGGATTATTTTTGTAATTGCGTTCGGATAGAAGCCCGATTTGCCAAAAAAATGTTAGGGGCATGAAAAGTGATGACTTTCGGGGCAAGTAACGCTGCTAAGCTTGATGATTTCCAGCTAGGTAAAAACAGTGATATGCACAGTGACATAGGCCTGGTCTGTTTACCGGGTGAAGTCCCCAAGAGCTGATATCACAGCTTTACATGCACAGCACCATGTACAGGAGGAATACAAAGTCAAGACCACACACGTCCAATTCGGTGGAGAACCAAAACTTCCACCAGGAAAATATTTTTGTTTCACGGAGTGCTGGCAAATTTTGGATTTGCGAAAGAAAAGAGGTGGCACGGAATTCTCCAGCAAATTCACGGCTGAGCACATGCAAAGCAAATGAGTGGCGTGGGAGCTCTGCAGGGTGCGGAGGAATACCAACACGGGTGGCTACAATGTATTATCTAATTTTCTTCTCTCGCCTATTTGGACGTAAACGGTGGCTACTGATTGAGAGCCGTGCTTCAATTATTTTCCATCCAATACAAATTGTCCAAATCTTAAAGTAAATAAAAAGATAAGTAATCACCATCTACTCTTCATTCATACTTCAATATTTATATAACTGTCAAAAAGAAAAGCATATACATCTCTCATTGAGGTATTATCTCATTTTTTTCTCTCAAAGATGTTATTATAACTTTGATTTCCTCACAATAATATTTTACAACCCGTGAATTTACTCTTCTCCGTAATGGTCATAATTAATTAAGACTGGATGAGCTCGTCCAGAAAGTTGGATGACTGAAGCCATGAGGATGACGTACCATCCGCCAACAAAATGCATGATTGACCCTATATCTTGGACGCTCCTATCCCATTCCACATCCCACCCACACCAAATCTATCTATCTATCTATACTAATTAGGCACTCTGAGGAAACTCCTATGTTAATCAGGAAGGTCTAGTCATCGATCTATTTGTTGGGCTCGAGTTATAATGGTTAAGATTAAAAAAAGAGTCCATATCAAGTACAATATAAATTGAGAAAAATTCAGAATAAAAATTAAAGAAATTAGCAATATAACTTCCATACTATTTTCAAAGTACATACATAAATAAATAAAATTCAAAGTAATAATTAAATAAAATTAGCAAATTAAAACGATAAGTCTATCTCAAGTACAAGCCAAATTAAGTAAACTAAAATTTAGAATAAAAAATGAAGAAAAATTAGCGATCTAACTTCCATGCGATTTCCAAAGTAAATACATAAATATCAAAATTTTGGAATAATAATTAAAAAATAGCAAATTAAAACAATTAGTCTATCTCAAGCACAAGCCAAATTAAGTAAAATTCAGAATAAAAATAAAATAAAACAATCAATTAGACCTCCTTTTTTTTCATCGCGGCTGCCTCCTCAAGCACAAATATCTCTTTTTTTCTAATTGTTTTCTAATGCAGTACTACTAAGTTAATTTCCCTTCTTTCGTTACTAGCACTTTTGTTTATAAGTATGTGGATTTAAACCCGTGGCTAATTGTACTTCAACTTAGTACTCCAACGCTATTCTACATGAGCCACCCATATAACAAATCTAAATTAAACATGTTCAATCGGTGACATGTCATTATGTCAAACTCTTAAACGGCACAAGTTCATGCAGAAATTCAAGGATAACTACTATTGCATTTTACTCTTGTACTCAGAGGGGATTGTGTACATGCCACATACCTCTTGTTTTCTAGGAATTCTCTCAATTCGCGGATGAGCTGATCTTCACCCCACGTTGCTTCGTTGATGTTACCGTACTTGTGCTTGTCAAGTTGATGGAGCATATTTTTGAAAATCTTTTCCACATTAGCATTAAGAGACACAGAAACAAAAGCCCAACAATCAAATTGCACCTTGAGCTTCTCATACACCACACTGGCAAGAGTTGTCTTCCCTAATCCTCCGAAACCAACAATGGAGACTATCTTCAATTGTCGTTTGGATGCCTCGTCCCCCTCCATCAGCCTCTTGACTAGGCCATCGCTCCTCTCTTGAGTGCCAACGAGCTCTACTGCCTTTTTGTACAGAGCTGCTAGGCGAAAGCTATCAACCATTGTGCCAGTAGGCTTGGTAGCAACGTTATCAACTTTGTACCTTTTACGCCGCTCACTCACCTCCTCGATGCGGCTCTTGATGTCTGTGACCTCGGCGCCGATCTTGTGGCGAATCATGGCCTTCGTCAGCAGGTTGCGGCACTTATCAATGAAGCCCACGATGACACCTGTCAATGAAGCCCTTGAATTTGGCGCGTGGGCGTCGACGCGGACCATGAATTTGTCGATGCTATCCTCGATGTCGTAGGACAGCTCCCTGACATCCCTCGCCCAAAGCTTGACCTGGGTGTTAGGTGGCTGGTCAATCGGCGCCTCTGAAACCGTGAGAAGGGCAGCCTGCATGCTCTCCAACTCGGCTTTGAGGAAGATGATCTCGCCCTTGACACTCTTCTGCAGGTTGTACTCCTCTTTCAGCAGGTCGCCCAGCTTGGGCAGGAGGGTGCTCATCGCCCCTGTCACGACCTCCATCCTCGGTGGCCTTTGACAGAGACAATCAGACAAGCGCGCGTACAGAGGAATTAATCCCAACCGTAGTTGCAACGCCGAAAGCAGGCGAGTGGAGCGGCAGACCGAGACCTGCAAGATCCAAGAGGCACCGTCATGAAACCATGGAAGCAGGGCACATACAGAACACACAAAATATTAACCACCAAAACCTCAGCGATGGCGGCCGGGCGGCAAGCAAGCCAAACGACGACGAGCAAAACGAACTCAGTCAGCTGAATTAGCGATGAGCAAGCTAGACAATAAGTCAATAATGGAGCCAAGAACGATGTGTCAAGCACAAGGCAATGTAGCCTCCCCCACCCCAGTGGAGCCGCGACGTCAACCTTGTTAGATTTAATTTTATTTTGGAATCCGATATGATAGAGGATCAAAAAGTGTATGCTGAGTCTGAGTTCTTGATTCATGTATGCTTAAAATCATGCCACGCTCTCTAGAAAGTTATGTCACCAGTGATGAGGCAACGTTGAGTGCGACGGTGAAGAAGAGTTCTACTGTCTTGCTGTAATATCCAATGCCCACAAAAAGTAACTATGTTGCATGGGAGATCGAGATGAAGGTGTATATGAAGGCGCATGGGGTGTGGGATGATGTTGATCCTCATCCTGGTATCATTGACCTGTGCAAAGATCAGATTGCATTAGTTGTGATTTACCAAGGGATACCAGAGAATATGCTCTTATCCTGATGTTCCTATACAAATTTCATATGATTATAAAAGATGATGAATTTTTAAAAAATTCAAACATTGCTATTATTCTGATAAAACATTGATCGGCAAGTTTGAATCAAATGAAAAATGAAACAAATCACGTTAGAAAATATTTAAATTTTTTATGCATTGTTGTGATGTATTAATAATATTTCCATAAAATTTTTACATGATTATCAAGCTTTATTAATTTTAAAAAATTTGAAAAGTGCTACTGTCCTGATAAAAGCCTTACCTACAAATTTCAACCAAATGAAAAATGGTTCAAACCACGTTAGAAAATTTTGAATTTTTTTGTGGATGGTCCTGATGTATAATTAATATTTATATAAAATTTTTATAAAATGATCGAACTTTAAGAAGTTCCAAAGGTTCTGACAGTACTACGTCCTGATAAAAGCCTGAAGATCAATACATAGATTTGCTTTAGCAATAAAAAAAGTTTAAAATTTTATAGAAGGGTTATAAGGCAATTCTTAAGATCTCATAAAAATTTTGAGTCATGATCACACTACAGTGAATTTATAAAATTCTTACAATGGCACTATACTATTTATGTTCTTTCTGTTTTTGATTTTTTAAATATAACAAATGAAGTTCAATGCTTACATAGATTTGATTGAGCAAACAAAAAAATTTAAATTTTTTATAAAATTTTAGAGTATGGTACTGAGGCAATTCTTACGCCCTCATAAAAATTTTGGATCATGATCACATTTGAGAAAAATTATAAAATTTTGACAAAGTTACTCTCCCAATTAAGTTTATTCTGTTTTTGATCTTTAAAGATAACAAATGAAGTTCAATTATTTTGAAATTTTTTTATGTATGATCCTACACTACTAAAGATAGTATCATAAAATTTTCAGATCATGATCAAGCTTGAGGAATTTTCAAAAATTATGATGGTGCCATTGTCCTAATAAAAACTTTTTTTGCCAATTTTGGAAGCCGTTCAAAATGCTATAAAAACTAGTGTACCTCTTATTGGGCATGAAATATCCAAGATCCAAGATGACCTTCTCAAGCACAAATATCTCTCAAGATCCAAGAAGGACACTAGACCGTGATGAAAATGCCCAATAAAACTAGTGTACCTGCAAGATCCAAGAAGTCGTTAAAAGACCGAGACCTGCAAGATCCAAGAGGCAAGTTCGTGCAGAAATTCAAGGATAGCTACTATTGCATTTTACTCATGAGCTTGGGGGGGATTGTGTACATGCTACATCATCAATCTATTATACTTGCAAAAGTTCCGGCCTCCTCTTGCGTTTGAGCCAGCCGGCCGGCCCAGCTCAATTTTTTTTTGCGTTTACGTTCATCCAAAAATCCGTAATTACGTATAGGTCCTTCTCGCGGTTTTTAACGAAGAGGACCTTCTGGTTCAGAAAAATCGCGGATCTTTCGTGAAAGGACCCTAAATAAATATCAAAAAATACGTAGTGGCGTTTGGATCGTTACGGCTATTTTTCACTAAAAGGGCCTTTCGATTTAGCGCAATCGCGGATGCGTTTGTATACTTTCAACCGTTTCGCGCGTTTCCTCGATGATTTAAAAAAAACACCGACGGAAAAAAAAGAAATTATTTCCACGAAAAAAACAACGCACGCGGCGTATTACGCCGCGAAAACTATCCTAGTACCTCTCATTTTCAAGGAATTTTCTTAGTTCGCGAATGAGCTGTTCTTCACCCCACGTTGCTTCGTTGATGTTACGGTACTTGTCCTCATCAAGTTGATGGAGTAGGCTCTTGAAAATCTTCTCCATGTTGGGATTAAGAGACACTGAAATAAAAGCCCCACAATGGAATTGCACTTTAAGCTTCTCATATACAACATTAGCAAGAGTTGTCTTGCCTAATCCTCCAAAGCTATAAAAAATGAATTTGAAATTTAATATTTTGAATTTTCATTTCTTCAGTTTTCTAGAATTATTGGTTTTTCTTGAGTTTTTGCTTTAAAAGAAAAATCGATAATTGAAATGGTAAAATGGTAAAAAGATAAAAAGGTAAAATTAAAATCTTGAAAAATTGATATTAGGAATATTAAGCATTCAGATGAATTATTTTAGCTGGTAAATAAATTTTTAATGCACAGAATAGTGAGATGACAAATGAAAAGACATCTCTTTTGACTGGAAATAGTGCGTAGTCAGAGTTAATATAAAATTTTTTAGACTTATCTAAAGCTATAAAAATTACAATAATGTCCCCAATACATTATTTACCCCTGGTAAAAATTTTATAAATTAATAATGTCTTTTATAGCCTTTTAAAATTCAAAAACAGAAACTCTAAAAATCTAAAAATTGGAATGTCATAGTTCTTACAAAATAAATACATAATATTTTTAATTTAAATTTTTATGGAAGAATCCTTAACCCAAATAAAACTCTAAAAAAATTTAAAAATAAATAATATCATTTTCACCCTTAAATAAAATAAAACCCAAATAGGAATTTCTGGCAGACTCTAATGTCAGAATTTCTATAATTCCCCTGTAGAATATTTTAGCTCAAGATTTTTACTGGAAGGTAAAAATTATCAGAGACCTCGGTCAAAAAGTTTCAGAAAATTTTACAGTGATTTGGTAGCCAAATTAATATGAGTACTAACCTGTTCGAGCTAACTTATCCTCTCATCTCATCTATAACGCCGACATGTGGGCCCCGGTCACTGTTTTGCAGCCGTTCGCTGGAAGCAACGAAGATCTCACTCAGTCACTAACTGATGGTCCCCGGTCCCACACGGCAGTCTCTCCTCCCCCTCCTTTCTTCTTCTCCTCAGCGCCAATTCGCTCCTGCTCTCTCTCTCCCCTGATTCTTATCCAGACCATTGCCTGATTCATCGCATCAGTCACCGTTCCTACCCCGTATCGCCACGTTCATCCTCGGGAGTGCTGCGCCATGCCGGGCTTGTCTAAATGCCAGAAGACTCGCGCCACCTCGCCACCGAGGAATAGCAATCCCAGCCGCAATTCCCTCCTACGTTCAAAATCCTGTGCTCAAACCACCTTGATCGCCTATTTAAGTAGCTCAAGTCCTCTTTAGCACCCACCACTCTTAACTGAACTGAACCGAACTCAATTCTCACAAGCTGCGCCATTGTTCTCTCCTATGCCAGCAAAATACCAGAAAGGGGCGAAACCGAATCCAAGCAAGCCGGTGAGTGATTTCTGAAATTGATTGAGCATGAAACGTCATACTACCTTCCAGAACACCTATCAATCTTGAGCATGAAGCGTCATACTACCTTCCAGAATACCTATTGTCGACGATCGGGATCGTCGGACCACAAAGAAAAGGGGGGTGAGTCGTGTATGCGGGACCCAAAACGAGCTTCACTCACCGATGGAATAGGTTCGCTAGTTCGCTGGTCGAGGGTGGAGAAAAACGAGCAAGACACAGAGCGTTATACTGGTTCGAGCCCCTGTGAAGGTAAAAACTCTACTCCAGTCCTGCCCGGGGGCAAGAAATTTACTATGCACGAGTACAAGTGTTCGCTCTCTAGCCTGAGCTCTGGTGAATTCAATATTAATGGTGTCTATTGCTTTGTTGCTAGAACTGCTTGCTTGTCCCCTGCCGATCTGCTTCAGGAAATTTTATACCCCTCCCGGCTGTTACCAGAAATAGTCAGGAGAGATTTCTGGAGTAGTGCATGGTGCACACTGAAGATGGGTTATAACCGTCCCGGATCTGACGCCTACGTTCGCCTTAACTCCGGCATTCAAGGTCCTGGTAACTGTCGAGTAAGCGCAGTCTTCAAACCAAGGTCGAGGTCGTGCGGGATTTGAATCCTTGCCCCCCAAGCTCGAGGTCGTGTGGGAGCCGCGTAGCTCAGGTCGTGGTCAGAGACCCTTGCAGCTCAAACCCGAGCTAGGGGCCTCGTTGACTGTGCGTTGACCTGTCAGAGATTTCTCAGTCCCCGATACCTATCAATCCTAATTTCTCACCTTTTTCACTTGAAGCTTCCCAGCCGTGCTACCTTTCATCTTCCGCTTCGGCTGATCGGTGGTAGACCACCATAGTAAAGTCTTTGTCCCAGTTAAAGGGTAAATGGATCTCTGCTGAGCTCGTGATGATTTTCCCCTTGCTGATTAGGCTCAAGTGCTAGCTAATCTTCCTCTCTGCTTGTTTGGCCATGGGAGCCACCGCAGGACCCCGGTGGCAGCCACCTCTGGCTACTGTCGGCTATGACCAAGGCCTCCCCTGGTGTGCCATCATTAACTCATACTCCTCCGCTCACTAGCCGGCCAGCTCCGCCACTCTTCCTACCGTCGACGACTCCCTTGAAGTTCCCCTATTCTGAGTCGCTACCTTCGGGCCCTGTTGTCAGCTGAATAATCAAGGCGGGAGACATTCAGCCAAAAGGCGCTTCTTCATTCAACAAAACATATTTTTCTTTTCTCTGGATTTTCCAACCCGAGTCAACTTCATATATGCATAACTTTTGCATTTCTATTCCAAATAAGATGAAACAAATTTATAAATTAATATAAAATCAAGAAATATCATAATATGCAAAATATTTAATTTTTCACTTCATTTTAAATTATTTGAATTTAAGTTTATGTAAAACCATATTATGGACTATAACAGAAGTTATAAAACCATAAATGATAAAATAATTAAAATAATTTTTATAAGCTACTAAGACCCTAGGAAACTCATTGATTCAAGAATATTTAATTTTCAAACTTGATTTGAGTTATTTGAATTAAAACTTTAGTGAAACCTAATATAATCACTATTAAAAGTATATAAACCATTACTCCTAAAATCATGAAATTAATTTTGAAAAATCCTAACACATGATATGCTCCATTTCTGTAAAAACATTTAGATTTAAATTCAGTTTGAACCAAAATTTGAATATGGAAAGCTTCTCATGTATAGGAAGTCAAATGGTTAAAATTTGGATCAAATGGACTCAAATATTGGTAAAACCAGTTTGGTTGAATTCATGAGGTCACAAAGATCCCGAATATACAAAAATATTTAAGGTTTATCATAGTTAGCATTAAATGTTCAATAGTCGAAATTCCAATACTTGAGTAGTCTGAATAATCGTAACTTTCGCAAACGAACTTCAAAATTGATAAAACCAAATCCTAATACCTTGAAAAGTGATATAATTTTTGATTATGCAAAAATACTTCATATTTATGCAATATTAAAATAAGTCCTCATTAGGTACTAATAATTGCTTATATGAAAAACAACTCAAATAAAAGCCAAATATCACGGAATCAACTTTAAAACACTCTCAGACATCCCTTGCTAATGCCAAAAGAATGAGTGAATAATCATATATAGTGTAGTCGCAAGCTTAAAACGAAATTCGACTCTTTACAATGTCAACTTTATGATCACTTAAACCTTTTCGGCAGCTTGTAAAACATCTTGTCTAAATGCAAATTTTGTGAAGGTTAACCTAGAAATGCTCTTTAGTATATGAACTACCATATTACAAAAAATATTTTATTTATAACTTACTTTTCATCTAAATCCTGCTAATGCAATAACCCTAAGTGTTATGGTAATTGAAAACGCATTATATGAATAGTTAAGCTTAAGGAACAACTTCTTGTGTCACAAGAATCATTGTGTAACCACGTAAATGTAGCTAGTAGCCTTATTTTATAGATCCCAACAAGTATAAGTTACCTTGCATGCAAAACGTGTAGAGCTAAGTGCTAATCGTACATTACATCTTACGAATATGATTTCTTACAACATAAACCTAAATATCATATAAGCTATTTCAATAATGAATAAAATATCTCATCTAAATCTTAAAATTTATGAAATCAACTTAGGAATGCTCCCCAAAGTAAAGACTACCTTATTCTAAGAAATAATCTCATTTCGTCATGCTTTGCATATAAATCCTATTAGTAGAATAACCTTAAGTATTATGATTTCTGAAATTCATAATATAAAGAAATAAACATAGTAATAATAAAGAAATTTATAGTTAAGATATTTGGATCGTCAGAACCTTCTTAAAAACCATGAGTATATAACCAGTAACCTAACTTAATAGATCTAACGTATTCGAAGCCGCTTTTATGAAAAATCAATTAATGATTAAGTGATATTCTTTCATATCATACAACAAAGCGACTAATGTCTTAATTATATTAATCCAAATAATTTTTTCATCTTGAATTCAAAATTATAAATATAAAAGTACATAATTTTATCTTCTTGAATTTGTAAATAAGAATAGATAATCTATAAAAGAAATCGTGCATCGCTCAACTTAAAAGTCATTAATGATATGTATGTATATATATAATCAACTAAAAACACAAGAACTTAAAATAATGCAACTCAAACCCTAAAATATACATATTTTCTATAATGAGTCTTTATTTGATTTTCTATCTGTCTTCTTTTTACCTCTATTAAAGCTTGTTATTTGCTTTATTTCTGTTGAACAACATGTAGAACCTTACATCTCTAATCCTGTCGTTGACTACGTTGGCTATAACCAAGACTTCGTCATAAACAACAATTAAGCAAGGCAAGCACCCTTTTGATCATATTGATTCCCGAATTTAATCTCCCTTTTGTTTATCAAATTGTTTTATGCATATGCTTATTTTCTGTAAATTCGCTATTTTGTGGTATTGGTAGATATACATGTTATTTCATGAAACTTCCTTGATAAGTATGAATCTGTGAACCTTGATAACCATAGATTAAGGATAGACATTACTTAATATCATCATGGGTATATACAATTACATATTAATCATGTTTAGCCATGCTTTAGTACCAACGAGGTAGATGATCAGATCAAAATTATTTCCTAAGAATTTAAAATGGTTGGATATGACACTGTTGGTTACTAGTATTTTGATTAAAAATCTAAAATAAAAATATGGTTTTGACACAGGTGATTATTGGTAATAGCCAGATGTGCAAATGGATTTGCACGTAGTGTAGGGTGAAGTATCACCTATGTTGGATTAAGGACCGAACATAGTGTTGTATGATCCAAAAAAATACGTACAACCACAAGTGCTGATATGGGACAATCTTAACCTATTAAGTTATGTAGATTTCGCTTTGCACATTGGAAGGCCGAAGTAGTACAGATTCTCCTCTCAAGGTTTGCTCGAAGGGGTGCCCACACCGAGATGTTGGGGACAACACTTGCCGATATAACGGTGTATGCCTTACTATGGAGAGAAATGGTGCCCGACTGTTTTTGTGATGATGATACCATGTTTTATATATGTGTTTCTCCTATCATAGCAAGGGTTTTTCGTCACCGGTGCTGATACAAAGTTAGGTCTATGTAATGTAACGGTTATGTTATGATCTCTCTGCGGTACACCAAAGGAAGTATGCTAATAGTTTGCACAAAGAGCTGATCATTTTTTGTGGGTAAAGTTGTACACCTCTACAAAGTATAAATCCAATCGATTAGCTGTATCTAGGGGTGCAATCGGATCGGATTCGGTCGGATATCGCTCTTTCCATATCCTAAACCATATTTTTTGTCGGATTCGAATCGGATTCGGATAGCACCGGATCTGAATCTGGCCGGATAATATCGATCCGCATTCGAATCGAATACGGAGTGGAATCGATACGGTATCGAATATTTTTTGTCGGATACCGCAAGAAAACAGATATCGTATAAAGCAAATATATAGTGCTGATTAACCAACCGTATGAATTCAAAATGTAATAAAATTGTCGTAGTCTAACAAGTCATTTTATCAAGCATGTTAGCACGCGATGTTGATAGCAGTACACGTAGGTGCAATATTGCAAAAGAAAGAGAGGTAGACTAAATAAACCTACAAGCCTAATTAATTGTCTTGGACTAACTAACGAAGGCACAATATAGTAAACAAAGGAATGCCCGGTCATCGTGGGGTAAGGTTAGATTAACCACATGTAGGGGTTAACTTGACTCTGTAATTATCTTTGTGCCACTGACACTGTCTTTTTAGAATAAGCATTGATTGATCAGAACCTACATATAGCAAATGATAATGACTGGTTCGCCTCTTTCACTTTAGAGTAATACTCTGTGTCTCTGTCAAAATGCTCTCTCTCATGCGTCAAAGCAGCTGCATGCAGGGGCCCACTATGGTGTCGTCACGGGTGGCGTGGGCCTGTGGAAGGACAGGGCGCCGCGGCTGGGCGGGAAGGACAGGGCAACGCAAAGAATCAGGCGGCATTCGTAGAATCAAAATCGAAAAGTTCGGATATCCGAACAAAGTTTCATCGGATATAGCCGAAAAAAAATCGGAATATTTCGATCCGACGGATAGTGATATTTCGAATCCGAATTCGAATCCGAAATAAAGTATCCGAATCCGACACCGAATCTGACAACTATCCGAAAAAAATATCCGAATCCGATCCGAATACATCTGGTCGGACGGTCGGTCGGAAATTATCCGATCCGATTGCAACCCTAGCTGTATCCACTATCATAGGAGTCTTGGTGAACAGACACATGCTAGATGTTTTACTATTTTCAAAATGCTTGGGTTCATTTGATTTGCCATGTGTTGGCGAAAACTATATTGTATCATGATTGGCATGATTATTGGATGACTTCATTGTTCGCGAAGGACTGTGAGTATTACTTATGCTTTACTATTTCTTATCAATCAAATTTGCTCTTACAAATTCCGTTTACAAATGATAACTTGATTTACAAATTCAATTTTGCTTTATGCAAAGTTAACCGTAGAAGCTTTCTTTGATATAGCTTGCATTTATGTATTTACAAATACCACCTTAAGTCTAGCTAAGTACGAAAGTACTCAACCTTACTTATTTCGTTGTTTTAGGTGGAAAAGATAGCGAAGTTTCGAAGTCTTCTTTTCATCGCAGGTTACGAAAATTTTAATAAAGCGATCTTTTTAGGGATTATGCTTTGTCAGTTGGCTGCGGGTCGGATGGGCACACTACAAGACTTTGCTTCTTTTACTGCTACTCCCTCTGTTTTTTTATAAGGTGTATTTTGACTTTGCACAGGGATTGAGATTGCGTTGAAATTGAGAAAGATACGAGAAAAAATGACTTAGATGTCCCCAAGTTTAACTTCTTTTGTTTTGAAATTTTTAATTCAATTTATAAATGTTATACATCAAATAATTTTAAATAACATATGTTTTTACTTCATTACAAATAAGTAATATACATGGACACTGGTTGTCTTCTATTTTTTTTAAAATTATTTAATTCATGAATCTCAACCCTTTGTGCTCTATACCTTCCCCGCAAAGGTATCTAGTTTAGCAGAGGCATACCTACACCTTCTATTTGCACCGTACAATGTTTTTTGAGATGGTGAAACGAATCCATAGGTTGCTTAGCACAGGGGAGGAAATCATCACTTTTCTACCTCTTTGAATTTTTTAATTTTTTTGTTTGCAAATCTAGCTCACTTACAAACGTAATTGCAAAAATAGCTCATTCTCCAACCACGAAAGCGCAGCCAAGTGACACATGTAGGTGAGCATATGCAGCACGGTACCTCCTTCTGTGGTATGTGAGCGTGGCAGGTGACACGTGTCGCTTGCTAGTGCTTTCGCGGTCAGGGAGAGGACTATTTTTACAATTGCGTTCAGAAGGAAGCTAACTTAGCCAAAAAGATTGTTAGGGGCTAGAAAAGTGATGACTTTCGGGTGAAGTAACGCTGCTAACTTGCTGATTTGCAGCTAGGCAAAAACAGTGATAAGCACAGTGACATTGGTCTTGTCTGTTTACCAGGTAAGTCCCCAAGAACTGATCATCACAGCATTGCATGCACAGCACCATGTACAAGACGAATACAAAGTCAAGACCACATATGTCCAATTCGGTGGAGAACCAAAACTTCGACCAGGAAAATATTTTTGTTTCTCAATCACAACGCTTTTCTTTTTCGCAAAATGATTTTTTACATAATTGCTTAGTTGTTATTTTCAGTTCTGAAATTGTATAATTTTAGCTTAATTTCCTCCCTAATTTTTTTACAACCACTTCTCTACCCCACTAGCACATTGGTGTTTATTTTTGTTGATTTTTAATTTTTTATGCTTGTTTTGGAGTTCCAATTTTCGGCTATATGTCAATAACAAAATAACATTTCTATTTATATTTTTCACACCATCAAGCTATGCAGTGTGGCGGCTATAAATTGCGGCCGGGGCCGAGTGGCTACAAACTGAGGCAGCAATGTCACTAGCACCCATATAACAAGATCTAAATTAAACATGTTCAATCGGTGACATACCAAACTCTTAAACGGCACAAGCTCATGCAGAAATTCAAGGATAGCTACTATTGCATTTTACTCATGAGCTTAGAGGGGATTGTGTACTGCTACATACCTCTTGTTTTCAAGGAATTTTCTCAGTTCACGGATGAGCTGGTCTTCACCCCACGTTGCTGCGTTGATGTTACAGTACATGTCCTCGTCAAGTTGATGGAGCAGGTTCTTGAAAATCTTCTCCATGTTGGGATTAAGAGACACGGAAACAAAAGCCCCACAATCGAATTGAACCTTGAGCTTCTCATACACCACATTGGCAAGAGTTGTCTTGCCTAATCCTCCAAAACCAACAATAGAGACTATCTTCAGTTGCTGTCTGGACGCCTCGTCTTCTTCCATGAGCCTCTTGACTAGGTCATCACTTTTCTCTTTGGTGCCAACGAGCTCAGTTGCCTTTGTGTACAGAGCTGCTAGGCGAAGGCTATCAACAGTTGTGCAAGTAGGCTTGGCAGCAACGTTATCAACCTTGTACCTTTTACGCCGCTCACTCACCTCCTCGATGCGGCTCTTGATGTCTCTGACCTCGGCGCCGATCTTGTGGCGAATCATGGCCTTCGTCAGTAGGTTGCGGCACTTATCAATGAAGCCCACGATGACACCTGCCAATGAAGCCCACGAATTTGGCGCATGGGCGTCGACACGGACCATGAATTTGTCGATGCTATCCTCGATGTCGTAGGACAGCTCCCTGACATCCCTCGCCCAAAGCTTGACCTGAATGTCAGGTGGCTGGTCAATCGGCGCCTCTGAAACCGTGAGAAGGGCAGCCTGCATGCTCTCCAGCTCGGCTATGAGGAACATGATCTCGCCCTTAACATCCTTGTGCAGGTTGTACTCCTCTTTCAGCAGGTCGCCCAGCTTGAGCAGGAGGGTGCTCATTGCCCCCTTCACGACCTCCATCCTCGGTAGCCTTTGACAGAGACAAGAGCACGTACGGAGGAATTACTCCCCACCTCAGTTGCGACGCCGAAAGCAGGCGAGTGGAGACCTGCAATATCCAAGAGCCATCGTCATGAAACTATGGGAGCAGGGATCGAAACAACCAAACCTTACCGATGACGGTCGGGCAGAAGCAGGCCAAACGACGACGAGCAAACGGCGATGAGGAAGCCAAGTGCGAGTTGTCAAGCACCAGAATGCAATATAGAAGCCTCCCCCGGGACGGCAACCTCACCGGAAGTCTATCCACCAATCACACACACCCAACTCGAATCGTCGTGACGGCGACCTCACCTCTACTAGGAGGACAGCTGGGAGCAGTCTCATCGTTGTGACTGAATTTTACTGGTGGAAGAACAGCCAAAGTCGGGTGAAATTCACAGTGGGTTGCCAAAGTCACCTCTACTATTCCCTTTCCTGTTCATTACTCTGAAAAATGTGCATACAAGCATGTAACAATTCCGTCAGTCTGCACTTCAAAGCGTAACCGAAGAGAAACATCGTATGACTCTGAACTAGGAGTTCTGTCTAATCCAAATAGGGGGAGCATTATCTCTCGGATTCGGATATACTTATTCAAATACCTACAGAATATTCCTTTGTTCTTTTTTTAACTTTTCGTTTTGGACAATGATACAGTCCATATACAACTTAGATCATTACTTTGTCTAATTATTATATGTTTGTACAAAATTATAAAAAATATAATGTCATGATATTATTTTTGATGACAAATCTAGTAACATCATTTCCACAAAACAAATCCAAATATGAGTTGAGTATCCGTCTCCTCGTGAGCAATACTTCCTAGTCCAATAGTAACAGTCCCAGCCCAATAAACAGATTGAGCCACTATTTCTTTGTTTTTCTTGTTGTTTACATACATTTTAAGAGATTTCTCATGATCCTAGTCATATTCGTGATTGTATTCGCATCTGAATCTTATTCTTCTGGTATTAGTATTTGTATATGGGGAAAATGGTTTAGGACATGATAAATCCATTTTCCATTTGTATTCAATCCGTTTTTCACCCTGCTCTCACCCGTCTGTACCTATTTGGCCAGAAATCAATGCTGGTTATCAGTGGCTACTCACTACTGACCTACTACAGAATGATACATTACTATCGGTTCATCTGGATCGGTTCTTAAGTTTTTAGGAAAAAACGATTGTGATAGATAACGAGGGGTGTCAATAATAATCACAATTGGTTCGCAGGTTAGAAGCAATTGTGCCAGCTCACCCTGACGGAAGATGGATTTCCCGTTGAGGCTACACGCGGGATTGCATTTCTATGCAAGGAAACCGACACAGTGCATAATCAACCTTTGGGAAAGGGCTATATAAGGATATAGGTGGACTACGTCCATGAAGCCATGTGGAAGCCATCTTATCACATGTGCTCGAGTTCCCTCGACGAAGATATCACTACTCTCGGGCAAGTACGGATATCGTTCATCAAGTGGTCCACGATGGGTGTCGCACTAAACAAGGTAAAAATCCTCCGTGTCTTCTCTACCATTCTAGTAGTACTGCAA
The DNA here is from genome assembly GCA_036346375.1 of Guadua angustifolia. Taxonomy (NCBI): domain Eukaryota; kingdom Viridiplantae; phylum Streptophyta; class Magnoliopsida; order Poales; family Poaceae; genus Guadua; species Guadua angustifolia. Next base: position 44,683,124 of record CM070517.1, read on the forward strand.
CAAGTTAAATATGTGCGTGCTTTGTAGGTTCCTACCGTACCTGCGACTGCTCTTGCTCACACCACCGTGACGAGTCATGCGCAGAGTGCAGAGCTGGTGTGTAAAAGAACTAGCACGACAACAACAGAACCACTAAAGGCCTCGGAGACTCTTTCTGCTAAGAAGACAAAGTTCACAAAGGCCACAGCGCTCCCTAAGGTACATGAAAAGTCCCCTGCCCCAATCTCGGAGACTCCTTTTGCCTAGAAAGGAAAGTCAGCACAGGCCACAGACATCCCTTATGATTTTATAGCCTACGTACATAGAAAGCCCCTTTTGCCTACTAGCCAATTGAATCCTCTAGGCAAGTGGACTCTCTTGCTCTATGGATGGTATATTGACAAAGTGAAAGAGGTCGAGCGGCGTGTCTATTTCAATGTGAGGTACATAAAGGGATATTTCCACCGTTAGGACCATGGGACATTCCCAGTCAGTTTTGAGGATATATTCCGTTTGTACCAACTGATAGCCATCGACATTTCTACTGTACGATCCTGGACGCTGTGAGTATCATACCATACAGCACGAGCTTATGACATCTATAGGATTTTGCATTATATATTTTAACATTCAACACGAGTTGCAGGGCAATGAGGTAGCGAGTCATGATGAATCGACAATTAGTTGGATTTGTCGACCCTGAGATTGTGTTTGCGACCATAGCTAGGCTTCAACTGGAGTTCGTTACCGGCTACATTAAGGGGGTATTAATAGTTGAGTCAAAGAAGGACTTCATTCTACTACTGTACAACGAGGATTAAGTACTACTTTACCCTTTAATTACTTGTATGCATTTAAACCATTTGCGAACTTATTTCCTTGCACTGCATACCATTTAATAAGCGAACTTTTTTTTAATAATACATTTTTTTTCAAAATTTCAAAAATATACCACGGAAAAAACAATTACATAAATATACCCATGTCGCCCATTGGTTGGACGACATTTAAATGTCGCCCAACTAACGGGCGATAGGAGGCCACGTCGCACGATTAACAGATGACAAAAGCGTCACGTCTACTTGTCCCCGCGCTATAAAATGCGTTGATCATGCGACGTGGCCTCCTATCGCCCATTGGTTAGGCGACGGGCGACGGGCGACAGGGGTATATTTATGTAATTATTTTTTTTCCATGGTATATTTTTGAAATTTTGAAAAAAATGTATTATTAAAAAAAAGTTCTTTAATAAGCAACTATTAAGTTCTACTCGTGCTCGTTCTGAGTGACAACAAAGTCCACACTTTTAACTCGATCGAGAAGAGACTGATTAGATGGATTTGATTTGGATTGGATTGGGAGGGAAAAATCATCTATTGCCTTGAGCATCTGTATGCGTAAGATGGGAAACCAAGAGAAGAGCTACTTCACCGTCTTACAACTATGCATTAATGTATACTATGGTCTGTTTGGGAGAGCTCTAGATCCCACTCATTTCGGATCTCAAACTTATAGGCTAAAATAAAGTGAATTAAGTTTATATTTTTAGTCTAAAATGTAAACAAGATGATCTACCTAAACACTCTTAATGTACATGCAGCCCAACTCCATAAATTTTTGGAGCTAGAATACCTGCTCCACCAACTCCATAGATTTTGGTGGAGCCGAGTATCCCAAACACCTCCTATATATTCTAGAGCTAAGGATTGGAGGCCTCCCACCATGCCACATCAAAGACGTTCGTGAAAAGATCCTTTGAAAAATCTGAAATCGTGTTTAGGTCCTTGATTGGTTTTTAATAAAATAGATCGGAAAAAATTCAAAATTACATTTAGGTTCCTCTGTGGTTTACATTTAGGTCCTCCTGGTGGTTTTTAGCGGAACGGACTCTAGAAAAAATAAATTACTTTAGATCCTTGTACGGTTTACGTTTAGCTCCTCTCAGCGGTTTTTAGAGAAGCAGATTCAGGAACAAAAATATGTCTCAACAAAAAAAAATACAGATTCGTCGAAGGTTTATAGCAGCCTACGGATTCACCGACGGGTCCTAGCGACCTTTTTTAAAAAAACATGAAAACCGAAAATACATAAAAAAAAGCAGCTGCGATTTTCTCAAAAAAAAACACAGATTCGTCAAAGGTTTATATCAGCCCATAGATTCGTTAACGGGTCCTAACCGCGATTTTCTAAAAAAACACAGATTCATCGAAGGTTTATAATAGCCCATTGATTCGCCGGTGGGTTCTAACGACCTTTTTTTTTTTAAATACGAAAACCGAAAATACGAAATCCTCCTCATTTAGTAATGGGTTATCGTTGGACCTTCCTGCCAAGTGCTGCTTCAGTCGGGTCATATTGCCTCTTTTCTTCTCTTTGAGATAACGTTTGCATCAAAATCCAGTATCCAACTTCTCGTCGTACTCCCATATCATGTTGACATGGTTTGCTATTTGCTAATAGAAAACAATAAAAGTAAGCATACAAACAAATATCGCTACTTGAACAAATAGTACCATCTGCGATTGTGGTTCATTGCTACTAAATATAACTGGAAAATTGTTGTTACTAAAATATGTTGAAGTAAATATTGGTGAAATGCTACTTAACATACTTATCAAATATTTATACTAAAAATTGGTGAACATACAAACAGTGAGCATTTCATCGTGAACATACAGTGCATTTCATTATAATATGAAAAAATTAGTACTATAATTTTTTGTCGACGATTCGGGAACCGGTCCCCCGCCGAGCTTACTTGTTGAATGAGGGATCAACCTAGAGCCCCTTTTTCGCGGGGGGTATAGCGTCGAGAGCCTGCCGAGCTATGGATCGAGGTGGTCGAGACAATCGCAGTGAGCAAGGGGTCTTTTTTATCTGGTTCGGGCCTCTCGCAAGGGAGATAACAGCCCTACGTCCAGTGATTGCACTAGTTTATGAAGGTGGATTACAGTATGCTTGCTCGGGGAGCCCTAGGAGGTTCTAAGGACTATCCTCTAGGCCACCAGCAACAAGCTCTTTGTATGAAGAAAACAGGGAAGTGAAGTCGAACCAATCAACCTACCGACGGACGGCCCCTGAACCTTTCGTGCGAGAAGGTATTTATAGGGGGTTACAAACGACATAACATTTATTACAGAGGGGCGCGCCACTATTCCGGACGTGGGCGGAGTTGTTCCCTTGTTTCCCGCCGGGCACAACGCGACGTGGGTATAGTGGGCGCAGATCGTGGGGCGTGCAGTCCTTCGAGCCGCCGCGTAATTAATGCTACGTCGTCTTCGTGGATCGCGCCCGACTTTTGGCGGCTTCCAAGGTCCTTCGACAAGATCGTCGTTCGCGGACCCTGAGCAGACATGCTTGGGGGCGAGCTCGACAGATGACGGGGTCGGTCCGAAGGTCGGGCGACCCGAAGATCTTTCTTGGGGACGACGCCCGAGCAAGGGCATGCTCGAAGGCCGCTGTGGTACAATGGTCGCTTATCGAAAATATCCAATCCCCGACAATTTTGTTCAACAACCGATCTAAGTAAACAATCAGTGCCTCATGAAGTATTGAGCTATATTTCATCATGAAACTACAATTTCATCATATGTGCATGCATGAACTACAAATTTGATCTTACGTTCATCACGAAACTACCGATTGATTTTCACAAAAAAAAACAGTGAGTATCAACAACATATGTGCTTGCACGAACTACTGATCAGTTTTTCCAAAAAAACGAGCGAAAATCGCTTTAAACCGAACGAAAACTCACCTCAAATCGTGATTTTTGTTCGCGCTCTCGAAAATCGCTGCCTGCTCGAAAAACCGCTGAAACTGCTCAGTTTTCGCGCTGCATCGTGGGAAAATTGCTCTTTCATCGCTGGTTTTCGAGCGTGCGGCGGCCAGATCCAGGCGATGGTGGCTCGATCGACAATGCTTGGGAATGGGGAAAGCAAGACTGCAATAATTGCGCTGAAGGGAGGATGGTTGCTGGTCGGGAGGTGATGACCCTTGGGTGGGCTGACTGGCCGGGGTGGGGCGGGATGGGCTGGCCAGCCCATTGGTAGTTTGGCCTCTGGGCTGGCTACCATTTTGTTTTTTTTTTCATTTTTAACAATTCAAATGACTCAAAATATCTCTAAAATTTGTTTTTTCCAAAAAAAATTTTAACCAGAGGTCATAGAACAATTAATACTAATTTTAGTAAATTTTTGGTTAATTTTTTCTAATTTTTTAAAAAATTTTGAATTTGAATTTGAACTCCAACCGAAAACCAAGTGGTTTCAAATCCTGTACTGGCATGGTAAGCTCAAAAACCGTGGCTTCAAGACCCCTGCTCGGCCTAGTATTATGCCTCCACCGCTAGGGAAAATAATTAAGCTTATACTCGCCATACTATGGGTGTGTTTGGTAGAGCTCCAGCTCCATCAAATCCATGGATCCGGTGGAGTTGGGTATTCCTAACTCTACTAGACCTGTGGAGTTGAAACTGTGAATACATTAAAAGAGTGTTTAGTTGGATCATCTTATTTACATTTTAGACCAAAAATATAAACTTAATTCACTTTATTTTAATCTATAAACTTTAGATCTCAGGTGAAATTAGAATCTAAAATTCTATCAAACAAGTCCTATATTGGAGAGAGACTCAAGATTAAAGCAACTTGGTAACGGGAACGGATCGATCTAGATGCAAGGCCCTAGACGCATTGTTATCGAGACTTTGACTGAGACTAATTTAAGGTTTATTTTGTTTTGAAACTACTTTTGTCACATCTAAGTTTAAGTATGCTTAAAATTCTTAGCCGGTGTTTGACTTGTTGCCAAAATTTTGGTTTGCTACACTTTATTTGCTCTATGTCCCACATGTTATAGACTCATTTTTTTTTGTGAAATGGTACCACACTTATGACGTTGAATTTTGTTGTCATATAAAGTGCGGCAAACCACACTTTGATAAGTTTAATTATGATAAAGCTGACTTTAAAACAAATAGGTCCTTAGCTAAACCCTTTCATTTAGAAGGCGTTTGGTTGTCTGAATAAGACTGAATGGGATATGACCATCTATGTATTTATAGTCATCTAATTATGTGAATAGGTGGATGGGTTGGATATGATCATCTAGTTTTTTAAGAATATTCTCCAAAGATGATGAATAGAGCTATCAAAAAAGTTCGGACGGACTCATCCTATTTGATGCATGAAGAGGTGTACTTGGCTAAATTCAAAATTTCGCCAATGTGTACTCGTTTAAATTCACATTTCAGTCAAATTTTGTTCAAATTTTTGGATAGCCATTTCGTCCCAAAATTTCCAAAATTTGTTAACTTTGGCAGGTGCTGAAAAAATTTCAAACCAAAATTCAAAACTTCGTTTACAACTGGCCCATTCATTCTTATTCACCCAACCAAATAAAAATTTCCTCATTCATCCAAAAAATAAATAATTAGCTCATCCTATCCGTCCAATCAAATGGGCACCTGGATTGTTCCAATCCTATCAGACTAGATGGCCATCTCCCATCCAGTTTCATCCGGCAATCAAACATTATATATTTAAATTATGTTGTTTTGTTAATGTATGTATGCATGCGTGTATTTCTTTAGTTTAATTAATATGGGGCTCATCTCCTCCGTCAGTGAATGCACGGATACGTGCTCAGTTAACCGAGTAAATTGCACTTTACTCGAGGTACTTTGACTCAAGTTGTGGAAAACTCCATAGTCATGCAATGCATTATCATCATGTAAAACTTACTAATCTCAGGGAAGTATGGAGTGTCTTCCCGCCGGACGCCACGCGCCACCAAAACTACACTACAGTGCAAGATACAATAATTTATTTTTATTTTTTAAAAATATTTTTAATTTTTTATTATTTTGAGTTATTTTAAGAAAATCATTAATTTTTTCTTTTCTCAAGGGTTTCCCAAAAAGATTTTCTTTCTGTTATAATTCCTACCTGTTTTGTTGCTTCCTTTCGTCCACAACAACACGTGGCCTAGCAATGGGCTTGCTGCCCGCTGCCACCTGCCCACCGGACAATGTAGTTTCTACAAAGGAAAGCTATAGTATTTCTATTTTCTAAGAAAAATTCTAAAAATAATTTTTTCCCAATTTTTATTTCTAAAACTGTTTTGTAGGAATATTTTTAAAATATTAAGAAATATTTTTAAAAATTTAAAAGAAAATCATCACTTTTTGTACGTGATTTTTCTAAAAAACTTTAGCTTTTAAAAAATTAAAACATTTTTAGATGAATATTTTTAAAAATTTTAAAAATATTGTTAAATTTATTTAAAAAGAAAATGAGCACTTTTATTTCTTTTTTGGAGGTATTTCTGAAATTATTTTTGTATTTTAAGACTTTTAAATGAATATTTTTAAAAAATCCAGAGAAATATTTTAAAAAGAAAAGCATCACCCTTTGTTTTCTTTTTTAGGTATTTCTGAAAAAGATTTTCTCTCTTCGCTAAAATCTTTGTTTGTCTTAGACAATTTCTTCGGCTTGCAGCAACGCGCGAACCCACTACATCTAGCATATCAATATTGTTGGAGAGACCGGCCAACGGCCACCACACGTCACTCAGACACTGTAGAAACTACAGTCCCCCATCTGCAGAAATTGTAGTTGCGTTTCTCGAGGGACGAAACGTGGATGGCAAGTTTGTTTGGACATTAGACTCTTCAGGTACCACCACGAGCACTTGCATCCGCAATCTAACGGCTGTACTGGACTGGCTCGAGAGATTGGCTGCAGAGCGACGTTTTATATATTGACGCTGGTCGATTGCATGGGCAGAGGCCGAGAAGTCTCCCGTTTTCTGGCCCTGTAGAAAGCGACATTGACCTCGCCGTCAAAGTCGTCCACGACCTCGACAGTATCCTCAGTCATGGAGTCATGGTCTACTTTTTCCCCGAAAGATCGCACCACCAACCGCACGAAGCACCCATCAATCCACGCGTTTAAGCCGACCGAGCCGCTGCGGCGAGCGAGCGGGAGCGATGGCGTCGAGCGAGGCGGACAAGCCGCTGCGGCTGATGGCCGCGTCGTTCGAGGAGCTCGCGGCCGTCGCCAAGCAGCAGCAGCAGCAGCAGCCCGCGGGGGCGGAGGCGGGGGCAATGGAGGTGGAGGGCTTCTCGCGCGCGTGCTCCCACGTCTCCGTCCTCTTCGGTTGCCTCGGCATTGCCTTCAAGTTCGCCGAGATGGACTACGTCTCCAAGGCAAGGCGCCGACTGCTCCCCTCCCCTCTCTGCTCTCTACTGCTCAAAGCTTTTCACCTCCTCGTACCATATCGATTCCTCTCTAGTCTAGATCGAGCACTTCCTTACTTCTTAGGGTGAGTTAATTGTGTGGTACACTGCTTAGATCACTCCGCTCTTTAGATGGTTGAGTACACTGCTTAGATATCACTCCGCTCTTTAGATGGTTGAGGTGATCCCCTGAACTTAAGTCGTTTAAGGCTAATTTAGAATAGTGCGAAATGATATTAAATTCTTGACTTGTTAAGTCAAGTAGGTTGTGCGCATCATGATCAGATCATATAATCTAGATATTCTGCTATGTTTGGTTCGATAGATGCTTAAGGTGTCAGAATCCTCTCTACTACTTCAATTGCGTTAGTACTACTGCTTAGCAAACGAAGTGTGCAGCCAGTTTGCATGTGCTGTTGTCATCAAAACCTTAATTACATACGTCTGTGCTCTTGGTGATGTTGCTTTGGTTCCTGATGAGATGCTCATTGTTACCTGGTTAATCCTGGCCTCCCCTTTTATAAGCTTTTGTCTGGTGTTCTTGTCTGATTATGTCCTCTGAATTGGTTACAGGTTGATGATTTGCTGGAGGCATCCAAGTCGATTTCAACATTGCCCTCGATGGTTGAGCTAGACATTCAGAAGGGCACTGTCAGGCAAGTGGGGAGCCACACTAGGAATCTACTGAGAGTTAAGCGTGCGATTGATTTGGTTAAAGTTCTATTTGAGCGTATACTGGTTACAGAGTAAGTGCATGTTTTGAACTGACCGCCGGTGTCACTTCTTTCGCGATTAGTTGGAAGTTTCTGTCATCAGCTCTTAAGTTTGTTACACTTAGGTGCCTGTTCAGTAAATTTGATCAAAATGTTCATGTTCTCTATTGTTTCAGGGCCAACTCCCTAAGGGATGCAGCGCCAGGAGCTTATTCTCAGGTGTTTGCTCCTCACCATGGCTGGGCCATAAGGAAAGCAGTTACTGCTGGAATGTACGCCCTTCCCTCAAAGTCACAGCTCTTGGAGAAATTAAATGAGGATGGTGAGTGTCCAGGTCCGCAGGGTACCAATTTAGCTCTTCTGTATTTTACGTTTGTGATTTCTCTGAACTTGCAAGCCACACAACTAGCAAGCAACTCAGATTTTTTTGACATGATTATTTTTGAGAGATAAGCAGCCGGGGAGACCCCGGATGAGAACCTTTATTTTTGACATGATTATTGCACCACACTGCTTCTCGGTTGCCTTAGAAAGCATAAATATTAGTTGTTTGTTTGCATAATTGGTTGCTACCAAGAGATTATCAGCTAATATGCAAGTACATAGAATTTTTTTCTTTTGAGAGAGATTGCTTCTCTGTTGCCTTTGAAACCATAAATATTAGCTGTTCGTTTGCATAACTATTTGCTACCAAAAGATCATCAGCTAATATGCAAGTACACATTATTTTCTGGTGGGCATAAGTTAATCGGGTCCCAAAAGGAGGAGGAAAAACGTCTTCGAAAAAAAAAAAAGGAGGAGGAAAAAAAACCATACATCAGATTTATCGAAAGCGCAATAAGATATATTAGGTTTCTCACTATGGTATGACTTAATTCTGATCTCGGTGGTTTTGCCCCTGCTTCTTTTAACCTTGCAGAAAACTCAGCGAAGGTTCAAATGCAGAATTTCGTCAGATCATCTGGGCCAGTAATTCTCTACGTGGAAGATCTGTTTACCTCAAGGAATTTAGGCATAGACTGGTGAAGAAAGCCTATATACCCCACTTCCAATGTACTAATCCAACAATATGGTGTGCTGTGAGCTGTGAGACCTGTGACTCCGAACTACTGTACCTGGTTTCAATGTTTGCTGTGGATAACTTCTTGACGAGTGGATCATTAGCCTTTGTTAGCATATGCACGCTTTACAAAACTAAAATTCTAGTTTATGTCTAGCGCTATAACTGGAAGTCTACTTGCATGTATGACCCACCCATCGGGGATGTATCATATAGGTGTCGTCTTATTGGAAAATTTCCAGCATTTGCTGCTACATGTGTGTTGACTTGAGATGATCTACCTCGTAGTAAAATGCGGACTAGTGAGCAGTGAAAGCATAACTTGGATTTCATTCTCATGCATCAATTGAACACGCAGGCCTATCTGTGATTTCCAAATCGAACCTGCTTCCAATCAACTACGATGAGAAGAAGCTATCAACAAACCAAATGAATCACAGATAACAAGGCCAGAGTTACGCATCACGCGGAACAGCATCCTATAGCACCTTTCATTTACTAACGTGGTGCAAAATCAACATAACAACACCCAATAAACACAATAGACCATGCAAGCTGAAACCTCAATCTGTGAACAGCTACCAGTATAGCACTTCTTCCTTTCGTGTACAAACATGGTAGGGATGAAAATAACCACCCAAAAAACACAACAGCTCATGCAAACTCAGCATCAACAATCTGTCGCAATAACTTTCGTATGTAAGTGAAAAAAGATTATATTTAATTAGATCATGATGTCCCAGCACCATAAACAATAATCTGAATTGACATCCTCGCACATGAAAATTTTCATAACCTAACAGGTTCCAGAAGTAACACAAATTTAAACGAAGGCTAACAGCATCTTGAAAGATCTGGATACCTAAAAAGCTGTCCCTAGTGTGACTTGATATATTAATTCCTGCACTATGTAAGACTCTCCGATTCTTAACCATAGTCCTGGTTAGTGGAAAACACAGCCGAATGTCAGATTTTGCCTGCACAACTGGAACCAGATTCTTCTTTGCGTTAAAATGGAACCAATTCTTTACTTTCACAACGACGCATGAGCAGCCCACCACCTTTCTTGACTTACCGTCGGAGTCAATTTTGCATCAAATATAGCGCACGGAAGTTTGTGAGAAGCAAGCTATTCCAACTTTCATACAAGAAGGCTTGAAAATTAACAACCATCAAACAGCATGTGCCGACATTTAATCCACATGTTAAGCAATGAACAAAGTTGAGAACAATTAGCAGATATACAGACATAAATACGCTTATTAATCTCCACAACAGACCAAGTATTGTTACCTAAAGTGGAAAGCTTATGTAGACGCGACCAAATCCACGTTTATGCTGATGAAATTAAAATGTAAATTTTGGGAATTAGTAGAGTAAATATTATATACTAACCCCAGCCCACTCGCCGAGAGTTTTTGCACTAGGCACAGTGACCAAGAGGACGTTGTTCTCAGCACAGCGTGCCTTGACCAATTTCATATAAGAGCAAGTATAATAAGGTTACATAAGCGGGCTATAGGAGTCGCCACATCAAATTTAAGTTGAGTTGGAGGAGAGAGGAGGGGAGAGAGAAGAGAAGCAGGCTGCAAACTAGTAACCGGCTGCAGCATGGGCTCCAAGAAGGTTGGTGAGAGAATGAGAGGATGAAGGTGGGCCAGGTATTAATGCTCAGTGTGTATGTATAGCCAACTATTATATGAGTGGGCTATTATATTTGGCTATAGATGATATGTCAACAACATAAAACCCGCAGTTGACTCTATTATTAGCCTTGCCCTAATCAGGCTGGTCGCAATCCTCAGCAAGCACACAAATCTGGGCAGCATGCTTCTCAATTGCTTTTGCAACCTCACGGAGCCCCTTGACAAGGCCATCATGAGCACTTGACTTCTTCATCACAAGCTGCAGAGCAGCCGTCAAGTCCATGGGCTCTCCAAGAGCTGGAGCGGCTGCCTCAACTGGGATATCCTCCCTGATTAAGATAAAAGGAAGTCTCAGTCAATCCAAAAACTACACATTATGCATTTGCATCACATAGTGAACTTAAGCTCTCGGACAGCAATGCACCACATAATGCCATAATGGTCAAATGACCACTATGGAAAAAATGCAGTCACAATTACAGCATCCCCTAGAGAGTATGAGCTGAATTACTGGTAAAAATGATCTGAAAGACTGCAATTGGCGAGCAAAATATCTCTTTGTTGACACTTTTGTGTACCGCATACCTCCTTTCAAACCATGCAAATTCACTAGTAACATGAAACATGTTTGCAAAGAATTGCTCCAATTTTAATAAATTATGCTACACAAATCAACCTAAAGCAATTGAGCATAATAAGTGATTGATCTGAAAAGTTTGATTCGTTAATTCCTCATAGATCCTGATTAATCTCGTAATTAGGGTTAGATCAATTTGCGTCATTATTGATACAGTCATCTTGCGAAGTTAATATCTCTAGATCCGTAGATCCGATCGAGCTAATTCTTATTGGGTTAGGTTCGAAATTGAATTTAGTTTCTACATGTAAAATTTCACATCAATCTAACGGTGGGATCTTTGGAAATTACTGTTTTAGTGAATATATATCACTCTATTTTGTCAAATCCAAATCAAGCAATTTGAGTCCGAATTGGGGTGTTTCAAAAATCATCAAAATTTTGTTTTTAGCTTCCGCGCAATCATTCACCCCCTCTGATTGCTATATAAGTATAGATCGATCCTACAATACGCAAGTTAAAGACAGACGAAACAAGCAAGCAAATAATTCTAAGAGAGGTAATTAATCAAACCAATTGTGTTGCTAGAAAGGGTAAATTATGCATTACCTTCCACAACGTGAGTGTGGGGTTGTTGGGATTCATGTCGAGCGCTTTCCGAATTGCAGACTCCGCAGCATCTGCCTCCCCAGGCTTAGCCTGCATGTAAACAGAGACACACTCAAGCGAAGACAGGTTCTCCAAGCCGAGGTTGAAATCACCAAATTGATCAAATGTCTCCCCCACGTCAAAGCCAAAGTGAAGGGTTCGGAGTTTTTGCATGGCTCCTTGTGCAAACACCATGCCCATGGTCAGACCACGGAATTCGAAGCTCAATAGGCACCGGAACTGATCACCGCTGTGAATGGCCAACCTTTCGTGTCCGCCTTGTGTGGGTTTCTTCACCCATAAGACGAGTATACTGAGAGATGGTATTGCCCCAAGGACTTGAAGGTCCTCCACTCCCAGTGTTTCTAGACTGATATACAGGTAGGAGAGGGAGGAGAGTTCGGTCATCCATCTTGGCACTACGTAGATGAAGTTCTCCACTCGCAGTGTTCCTAAACTGATGGACCGAAACGGTTGAGACCCTAGCGTTAACTTGTCCCAATAAAAAGAAGCAAGGTCACCATGGCTTGCTATAGCCAGGTCCTCGAGACTGACTAAGTCGTGTAGACATTGCAGGAAAGGTTCCCCGTAGCTCTCGTCCCATTCATGGAACCATATATACAAACACCTTAGCTTGGTCAGCCTGCCAAGATCATGCAGCATGGTTGGAGAACTGATAACCATAAATGGCAATTCTTCTAGACATTTTAGAACCCCAAAGCCAGATGGTAGTATCGTTGAATAGTGAACACGTAGGTATACCAGTTGTCGTAGTTCAAGAAAGGTCGATGGCAGCCCTTTTATTGCAGTCCCACTTATGTCTAAAACTTTCAAAAATAGTAGATTCCTGATCTCTTTCGGGATCTCAGTGATAGATGTCCCACGTAGCCACAAATACCTCAGGTGAAAAAAATTGCAGATAAGCTTACAATGATGATTATCCACTTGCTTGCATCCACTTAAATCCAATACACGCAATACTGGAAAGCTCGAAAGGGCTGGCAACAAATTGAAAGCTTGGTTGAACACAGTAAGTGACCTCACATGGGTCAAGCTCATGGTTGATAGCTGCTTGACATCCTCTTCCGTGCTGGTTTGGAGGGATAGTCGACGTATCCTGCTTGGTAGAGACATGGCCTGTTGATCACCTAATGTTATTAGAAAATGCTCCTCATTTGACAGGGAAGCGATGAGATCAAGCACCATGTCATGCACACGACAAGCCTGAGCCTTATCATTGTATATACGCTGATTTGGTTGGATCATACTTCTGTTAATGAGCTCATCGAAGAAGTGCTCTCCTACTTCATACAAGCCCTTTCCTTTCTCTCTATGGACAAAACCTTCACCTACCCATTTCCATATCAAATCACGTTTACGAATCTCATAGTCCTCTGGATACAAACTTAGATACAATAAGCATGTCTTTAGGTGTGGAGGCAGATCATAGTAACTGATAGATAATATCCTTCTCATATCCTGCGCATGAAGACTATCCTCTAGCCCAGAACCCATTGATTGGTACACCTTGGACCAGTACATCAGTGTATTTTCCATCCCCTCTTTACCAGCCAACATACTAGCTATTGTAATTATAGCTAACGGTACACCACCACATTTTTTTAGGATATTTTCGGATACTTCAGCCAACTGACTAGGAGGACATTTGTCTTCATTGCCAAATATTCTTTTGTAGAATAACATTTTTGAGTTAGCAGGAGAAAGAGGTTCTATTTGATAAACGCCTCCGGCTTGTTCAGCAACATCAAGAATTCGAGTTGTTGTGATTATTCTACTTCCACGTTCATTCTCAATCACAGCATACTTGATTCTTTCCCACGTAGAATTATTCCATATGTCATCAATAACAATTAAGTACCTATTAGGGGATACCAGAGGACCATATGTTAGCAAAACTCTATGGAAGTTTTTTCTTTCCGGTGAGCACAATCGAGATATTCATGTGAAAAAAATATGTCAATAAAAAGAGAACAAAAGCATTCTCAAGTCTTTGAGGATAGTGTTATCAGCATTTAGTCAAAATCCACGGGATGGGATGTGAATTTGGGCTTCTCAAAAGCCCTTAAAGAAATGCCTCTTATTCCAGAGACAAAAAACATCATGACCAATGAAGATAGAAAAACGGGAAGTACAAGACTCAACAACTATTATTTCTAAAAAGTTTCAGACTCTATGTAAAAAAGTAAATCAACTTGGAATATATTATTTTCCAAATTTTTAATCACAAATTTTGAATATTCAAATAAAGGAATTGTAGGTATTATAATTTCATAGTATTATTTTTAAATCAGTTCAGATGTAATCCAAGCCAACATTTTAGTGAATTATTTTGAATATTTGGAATAATAGTAAAATATTCTGGAATTAAACAATATAAAAAGAGAAAATTTGTGAAGTACATTTTTTGTAATCAAGTTCAACTTCTCTTGTTTTTAAAAAATCATTCAGTTTATAAATATTATACATCAAAGTATTTTAAACAACATGTTTTACTTCATGACAGATATGTAATATATATGGACATTGATTGTTTTAAAAAATTATTATATTTTTATATTAAAATTTATTAAATAATATATTTTATTTTCATTCTAAAATTTAAGAATTAGAAACGTTCTCTTTGTATGCTCTTATACAAGTTTGAATATGTAGTCTTGGGCATAGTTCCACCCTTTTCCCTTCGTTGCTAAGGTAATGTTTGATTATGTGGATACGGTTATGACTAATGATTGCTAATTGGCCACAAAATATATTTGTTTAGTACCATGACTTGCAATATACCATCATGCTTACAAATGTCAGCACAAACACAAAAAATCTAGAGAATGCCAGGCTGCTGTACTCTCTGGAATGAGTGAAATATATATAGTAAAATATATACTTCCATGTCCAGAGGGTTCAGCTCCTTGGAGTCTATGCAGTAGTAAAATCTTATAACACATTCAATATTTTTTGTTATTTGGTAGTAAAATCCCATTCATTCAGTGTTTACTGGCAAAACTTATATCATTATATTCCTCTCATCGCCAGTAAACTAATGGTGAAGACCGTTTGCGAATCGGAGCTACCAATAAAAAGTTGAGAAGTGCTTCAATACTTTTCATCTCAATACAAGTTGCATAAATCTTGAAACAAACAAAGGGGTAAGTAATCACCATCTACTCTTCATTCATACTTTAATGTTTGTGCAACTGTTAAAAAGAAAAGCATGGAAGCACCTTTCTAAAAAGTTATGGCTAAATAAAAAAAAAATTCATGTATAAACAATGAAACGTATTAACTAGTTGGTTTGCCATGTAACTGATAGTTAAATAGGAAAGTTTTGTTGCGCTGAGTACTAGTATACATAGCTCGATTGGTCTGCATTAACTTGCCGGGGTGTACAATAGTCTATTCTACATGCAACGGTAGAATAGTGTGTATGTGCATGTGTGCGTGTGTATGGTGAAAGCTAGCACATGATAAAAGATGAAAGCAGACAAACAGATATGTTGGATAGACCTCGAATGGTCCAAATCAAGATAGAATCCCACCTCCCCAACTTAAACACTTAAACTGCATGGAAAAAGTCAAGGGCTACTTTTATTGCATTTTACTCATGCTCGCAGTTCAATTTATGGTATATGTATATACCAACCATACAGGGAAGTGGTACATACCTCTTGTTTTCAAGGAATTCTCTCAGTTCACGGATGAGCTGTTCTTCACCCCACGTTGCTTCGTTGATGTTACTGTACTTGTACTTGTCAAGTTGATGGAGCATCTTCTTGAAAATCTTTTCCACATTGGCATCGAGAGACACAGAAACAAAAGCCCAACAATCGAATTGCACCTTGAGCTTCTCATACACCACATTGGCAAGAGTTGTCTTGCCTAATCCTCCCAAACCAACAATAGAGACTATCTTCAGTTGCAGTCTGGACGCCTCGTCTTCTTCCATGAGCCTCTTGACTAGGTCGTCACTCTTCTCTTTGGTGCCAACGAGCTCTGTTGCCTTTTTGTACAGAGCTGCTAGGCGAAGGCTATCAACAGTTGTGCCAGTAGGCTTGGCAGCAACGTTATCAACCTTGTACCTTTTACGCCGCTCATTCACCTCCTCGATGCGACTCTTGATGTCTCTGACCTCGGCGCCGATCTGGTGGCGAATCATGGCCTTCGTCAGCATGTTGCGGCACTTATCAATGAAGCCCCCGATGACACTTATCAATGAAGCCCCCGAATTTGCTGCATGGGCGTCGACGTGGATCATGAATTTGTCGATGCTATCCTCGATGTCGTAGGACAGCTCCCTGACATCCCTCGCCCAAAGCTTGACCTGGGTGTTAGGTGGCTGGTCAATCGACGCCTCTGAAACCGTGAGAAGGGCAGCCTGCATGCTCTCCAGCTCGGCTATGAGGAACATGATCTCGCCCTTAACCTCCTTGTGCAGGTTGTACTCCTCTTTCAGCAGGTCGCCCAGCTTGGGCAGGAGGGTACTCATCGCCCCCGTCACGACCTGCATCCTCGATTGCTCTCTCTCTCTCTCTCTGGTTGCTATCTTGCGTTGGAGCGCGCGCAGAGGAACGACCCCACCTCACTCGCAGCGCCGAAAGCAGGCGTGGCACCGCGTGCAAGCCGAGACCTGCAAGATCCAAGAGCCAAGATCAAACCATGGGAAAAGCAGCACGTACAGAACCACAAAAAACAGGTATCCGAACCAACGAACCTTAGCCAGGGGACCCATGGCTGCCGGCAAGCAAGCTACAGGATCGACGACGAGCAAAACGGCGGTGACACACTACAGCACCTGGCCCGAACCAGCCCAGATGAGAGAAAACGAGTCGTACGAGGGGATGGCAATATTGGAGCCCTGATGAGGGAAGATGAGCAGGAGAGGGGAAGGCAATCATGGAACCGAGATAAGAATCGCCAGCAAAGCCGGCCCCGGGACGAACAGTGGCAATGACAGGAGGCCATAAAAGTCGTACCTGAACAGACAAAAAGTCTCCAATCGCACAGCAACCCCCGACTAGACCTAGGCACATGACCGTACTTTGGTGGGCCGGTCCGATGTACGGTACGACCCAAACTCGGCTCGATACATTAGAGAGTTATACTGGGCCGGTCTGGTACTGTAGCTCGAGTCGTGCCGAGCCTTAAAACACAGCACGACGGGCAGCACGATCCGGCCCGGCACGGCGACAGCACGCCAGCCCGCTCCTCTTCTCCTCTGCCGCTGCCGTGCCAGCTTCGCGCCGCGCCCGCGCCCGGAGAACAGAGAGGAGCGATGTGATGGCCTCGGCGACGGCGGCCTGCACGCGCATCAGTTGGCCAGCACCTTGCACAGGACGTTGGCCGAGAAGAAATCAGGGCGGCACTCGCAGCTGGGAGCACGGAAGAAGTAGACCGTCGGGGTGTAGCCGTTCCTCGCGCGGAGGTCGAGGTTGGACAGCCAGAGCGGGCGCCGCGGCGTGGACTCACTCGGCGAGACCAGCTCGGAGTGACGACCTCGACGGCCATCGCTTATGGTGCGTGACTGTGTTAGTTTGTGGGCTTTCTGTCTTTCTTCTCCAGCTAGCACTGGGCAGGGAGAAAAGGTTTGGCTTCTGACAGGCCATGTGCTAGCTTCCAATTAATGCAATCCATACAAGACGTACAGTATTATCTTGGATGGAGAAAAGAAATGATAAGTCTGCAGCCACACATGGAGAAAGACTGTGGTGTAAAGAAATCCCTGGCCTGAAGTTGACCTGGCATATGGGTTTGGAGTGTTGGACCAGTCGTTTGATATTTTATTCTCGTGCTATGCAGTGCCTTGCTTCCGTAGTTTACAATTAATTATGTACGTCATCAAGTTTTTTTTCTCTTGTCGCAATAGTATTAATGGATTGGATCTGGACTGACACGGCACGACGCAGGCACGAAGCACAAATGAACCGTGCCTGGGCTCGTCAAACGCGAGCCGAGCTAGCCCGGCACGGCACGGCGAGCATGATGGACCGTTTGGGCCCGACACGATTCCGGCTCGAAGCACGATGGGCCCGTGCCGGGCCGGCTCGGCCCGGCACGACGCCCACCTCTACCCTCGACGGTGAGGCCTGTACTAAAAGCTCGACATTAGATCTGGATTTGAGCTCGACTGGATTGAAAATTAGGTTCGAACTTGCCTCAGCTAAACTCGGTAATAATAAATAATTTAATATATATTATTTTTGAAAAAATAAAAATACTTAAGCTTAAGCTTGGTTTAAGTAAAGTCGGTAAAAATTAACCTATAGTAATATTTAATAAGTGATTTGTAAATTTATCGTGTTTGTGAGTTATTCAAACTCGGCTTAGTGAATCTTAC
Source organism: Guadua angustifolia (assembly GCA_036346375.1). Classification (NCBI taxonomy): domain Eukaryota; kingdom Viridiplantae; phylum Streptophyta; class Magnoliopsida; order Poales; family Poaceae; genus Guadua; species Guadua angustifolia. The sequence goes on from CM070517.1 coordinate 44,701,336, forward strand.
AAGATCAAACTCGATTAGACTCATTTGAAACTTGAATTGAGCCTAGAGCATACCGAGCTCGAGCAGCTTACAAGCCTCGAGTTTTTTTACAGCCCAACTAACGGGGGATCCAATAAAATCGACAACGCATCAGCTACATTTTTCCACGAAATGCATGGAAATCAGTACTGCAGCAGTGAGATTCAAGCTGCGCTCATCAAGGTTTAGGTCCAGAAAAGATTAATGAACAACCAAGGTTTGAAATTTCATTTTTGGATGGCATCTTGGAGTTGGTCGAAATCCAAAATCTCGTTGGTATCTTGGAATTTTGGACAAATCCCAAATGAAATACAAAAATAAAAATTCAAATCTGTTTTTTTTCATCGAGAAAACCAAAATTTTGGTCGGAATTCCTGAAATCTCGGTGAGATTTGCCAAGATTTTGGTGAATTTGCACTGAGTGAAAAATATCTCAAACAGTGTAAAAAAATTTGAATTTTTTTAAAGTTCCTAACACATTAGTGATGTTACCATAAAAGTTTAAGATGATTATCAAGTCTCGAGAAATTTTAAAATTCGAACATTGCTACTGTTGTGATAAAACGCTAACCAACAAGTTTGAACTGAATGAAAAATAGAACAAACCATGTTATAAATTTTTGATTTTTTTGCATGGTTATAACATATCACTAATATTCTCATAAAATTTTAAGATGATTATCAAGCTTAATGAATTTTTGAAAATTCGGACTACAATTGTCTTGATAAAAGCCTTACCAGCAAATTTCAACCTAATGAAAAATTATACAAACCACATTATAAAATTTTAAAAATTTTTGTGAATGGTCATAATGTTTCAATAATGTTTCTATAAAATTTTCAAATGATGATCAACCATCAAGAATTTTCAAAAATTTTGAGAGTGTTACGTCCTGATAAAAGCCTGATAATCAATACATAGATTTGCTTTAGAAATAAAAAAATATTTAGAATTTAAAAAAAATTTACAAAGAATTGCTAAGAAAATTCTTAATATCTTATAAAAATTTTGAATCATGATCACACTCCTGTGAATTTATAAATTCTTACAATAGAACTGTACTATTTATGTTCTCTTTGCTTTTGATTTAGCATCTTTCTCTAAATTAAAGGAGAGTCAAACATACGCGTCATATCCATACTCTACACGCCTAGATCCATCTCAGAGCATTTCACTAAACCACAAAACACATAGCGCCGCAGTCGGATTCGACGTCTACAAACATCAAGGTCTAAACGAACGACACAAGCAGAAGAGACATGGATGCGAGGACAAGAGCTCAGCGCCGCCGTCTCTTGGAGAAGACTTGGAGTAGTTCTCCTGTGAGGCTAGGGTTCGTCGGGGCTTAGAGTGGCGGAGGCAGACGGGTGGGAGATGGTGTTTTTATTTGGTGGTACATTGGGCCTAGGTATGTTGGGCCTTGTTTAGCTTAAGCCGTTTGAAGCCTCGTTTCTGTTTTGTCCAGGGTGTTTGGATGGTGAGATTTGTTTATGATTTTTCTGCATTTTAAACTAAACTCTAATGATTCCAAAAAAAAAATCCCTATCTAAACAAGTCTTAGCACGACAATATTAGGACTAAGTGTATTATGCTCACGTTGTTGGATTGAACAAGCATCGAATGAAAAGGTGCCGGTCAAAAATGAGAGACTTCTGAGTATGATTTGTTTCTTTTTCACAAAATTTCTATTCTTCTTTAATTGCAATGGAAGATGCGCACTCAAGCACACCCTACTCACAACACACCACACTTTACATATGCGTGTGCATCCTACTGAAATACATGTTTGGTCTTTTGCGGAGGTCACGATAATTTATCCTACTGGAAATAGTTATGTCTACCTGCTACTTGCGACGCGACCCCATCGCTCCTCAAATGGAACTTCTTTGGGGCTGTTTGGTTGCCTTCTCTTATGAGTCTGGCTTGTTCAACTCAGTTAGGCTAATGGGATACGGGATGTACTGATGCAGAGACGGTGTTTGGTTGAGTATTTAGTAGGTAGGTATTTTAAAATTTAAATATTTTAAAATTTATATAGCAAGTGTGGTCTAGTTTTGTTTGAAAAAATATCAGGAGCTTATTTTTGAAATCAGTTCGGTAATCGGATATGCTAATCAAAAGATATAAACAAAAAAGAAAAAAAGAAACTTACGTACCCACATGGCACCTCATGTATGGTTTGATATTGTGGCTGACAGTGGCCCCTTGCGCAGAACACGAGGCTGCCATGCGCTGCATCCAGAGATACGCCCATTTTCTACGTATCTCCAGAGCCAGGCTGCATGGAGAATCTTGCATCCAAAGAGCCAGACTCAAAACTAAATACAGGCAACCAAACACAAGAAAAAGCAAGATTCTGTATCTATGGATGCGAATCTCTGTACATACAAGCAACCAAACAGTCCCAAAGCATTTAATTGCTTTGGGTTAGTTTGAGCATTGTTTTCTTCGTTGGGCTGGTACACGCTGGATCTTGATTGCAAATGTGATATCAAAATCAAGCAAAAGATTCCCTATTTTACATTTTGAGTTGAATTTTTTTAGTTGAAACTTCCTATTTAAAATTTTCAAAGTTAAAACTTTTTTGTGTTGAGAGATGTTTCCATACTTTTCTTTTTTACAATTACATAAATATTAAAATATAAATAAAGAGCAGATAGCGATTACCTACCCTTTCGTTTGTTTCAAGATTCGTGCAACTTGTGTTAGAAACTTAGAAAGGAAAGTAGATAAGTGGGGAAAGTGAGTGTGTAAGAAGAAAGAGAGAAAAGTAGAAATGGATGGAGAAGATGATACATTGCATTTTAAAAGAGTAAATTTTCTAGTTCAAGGAAACTAATCGTAACCATAATATAAAATCTACATATTGAGGGGCGGACCCACGCCAGGTGCTGGAGCATCGGGCCTAGCCATTTAACGCTGAGTAGGTATATGTATATGTGGTAGTGTCAGCCCAATTAGTGGTTAGTAGTGGCCCACTTAGCAACCCAAACTCCCAGCCGGTAAGGTTTTTTTTAGGACAATATCATTTTCAGAATTTTTAAAAATTTGTCAGATTTGATCATCATCTGAAAATTTTATGGTAACATTAATGATACGTCAGGACCATCCGCAAAAAATTTCAAAATTTTTCAACGTGGTTTGAACCATATTTTGTTCGGTTGAAATCTGCCAAGATATCAGAAATCCAAATTTAAAAAAAAAACGATTTCAATTTTGCTTTTTGGATCTTGTCTGAAATTTCAAGATCTCACTGGGATTTCGGTTCCTCCGAGATTTCATCCAAAACTAAAATTTGAAACCTTCCTTTGTACATCTCCCGTCTGCCCATCCGTGCGAAGAGAAGAAAAAACTATGTCATCCATTCGAAGGAGAGCAAAAGAAACGCTGTTCCCCGTGGCCGTGGCCTCAACCGTGTGAAGGGGGAATAAAAAAAGGGAAAATAGTGAAGCCGTAAGCAACTTCCAGCATTGGGATCCTCTGACTTAGCGCATACACGGCATGGCGACTCTGAGAGAATCTCGGTCGTCCGATCCGAGATAAATGGATTCGATTGACATTACAATGTACCTAGAAGCGAACGGCTGCTAGTACCAGCTGCCGGCGGTCACGAAAATTACTCATCTAGACATGATGATCAACACGTTCTGCGATAGTCTGTTCTATATAAGTGTTGATAATAATTTTTTAAAGGGACTTATCGAAGCTTCACAAAGGACTCACGAGAGTTTTTTTTTTAATGAGGACTAACAGTCATAGTGGATTAATTTAGATCCCTATTATGCTCGCAAGAAAATTCTCCTCCCCTCTCACGGCATAAAAGTGAGGACATAAGGGTACATTGCACACATACATGAAAATATCAAAAAAAAAAGGAGATAGCTGTGGATTTATATCTTGTGTCTCTATTCTAATCTCTTGTTTATGCGATCTTGATACATAATATGTTGTCAACACGACAGTGCTCCTGAGTGAAGGTTGTTCATGATTCAAAGGTTGTTGCTTAATCTTTCTTAGTTAATTCAATTGCCAGGTTTATTTGGTTTCTCTCTAATTTTCTATTCTTCTAATTCAACCAACGTCTCACCTTGAGTGGGATTAGTATTGACCAAACCCCGAACATTGTTTCACTCCTTAGCACGATTAGTGTTGTGTCATGCCTTGACATGCGCAGGGATCTTCAACTATCGATTCACACCTAGGTCGTTTGTGTCGCACGTTAGCATGGCTGCTAAATAGATCTAGGCATCAGACAACAATGTGGTGCCACCAAATCGATGCACCGGCTGTCAGATCACGTCGTAGCATGATTGACATCATACAGCTCCTTGTGCATGGTCGCTGGCCGCCCGACAGGACACGCCACGTGCATGCCGCCGCACTTGTGTCTCGTCATGGCAAGGACACTAGAACACTGTCGAGACCGCACCGTGGCATGGCTCGCCAAAGGCTATCTTTTTCACGCTATGAGAGCGAGTGGGATGTCATGTCGTGAGCGTGAGATGTCACAGACGATCTTGCCGTGGCGAGACATCGAATGTCACCATCATTGATCCGGCGGGCCGGCTGAGCCCAGGATGTCGTCGTCCCTGTCATGCGCGCGCATAACTTGAGAACCATTCCCGTCATTGCGCCATGAGCACAGGTCGACTGGAACGCCATTGACGATTTCCTCGCAGTGTGCAGGGGCCGAGATGTCGCCATCGTAGGATTAAGGATAATCGATTAGAGGGGCGGTGGCGTGAATCTTTCAAAGTATAGTAAAGGTAGTATTCCTCGAAGCGGAGGATGATGAAGATGTAAAGGAAGAGGTACTTTCCCTCTAGATAGATACCGAAAAAAATGTATTGACGTTTGGATCTTTCGTGAAGGGACCCTAAATAAATACCGAAAAAAACGTATTAACGTTTGGATCATTCCGACTGTTTTACACGAAAAGGACCATTCAATTTAGCGCAAACGCAGATACACTTTAGTTTTTTCAACCGTTTCACGCGTTTCCTTGATGATTTTTTAAAAAAACGCTGATGGAAAAAAACCGGATTTTTTCTCGCGAAAAAAACAATGCACGCGGGGTATACGCCGTGCAAAATATCCTAGTAGCATATATCTTCCAACATTTATTGCATGTGAGATTGCGGTACATTTTCCTTCTCCAATGCATGGTTACCAACGATTCAACTGCTAAAGTAAGAATTGATATATATACGCAAGTTAAAGATAGACGAAACAAGCAAGAAAATAATTCTAAGAGAGATAATTAATCAAACTAATTGTGTTCCTAGAAAAGGTAAAATAGTGCGGCTATCTTCTACGACGACGTGAGTGTGGGGTTGTTGGGATTCATGTCGAGCGCTTTCCGAATTGCTGCCTCGGCCACATCCGCCTCCCCAGGCTTAGCCCGCATGTTAAGAGAGACACGCTCAAGCGAAGACAGGTTCTCCAAGCCGAGGTTGAAATCACCAAATTGATCAAATGTCTCCCGCACTTCAAAGTCAAAGTGAAGGGTTCGGAGCTTTTGCATGGCTCCTTGTGCAAACACCACCTCCATGGTCTGATCACGGAATTCGAAGCTCGATAGGCACCGGAACTGATCACCACTATGAATGGCCAACCTTTTGTCTCTGCCTTGTGTGGGTTGCTTCACCCATAAGACGAGTTTACTGAGAGATGGTATGGCCCCAAGGACTTGAAGGTCCTCCACTCCCAGTGTTTCTAGACTGATATACAGGTAGGAGAGGGAGGAGAGTTCAGTCATCCATCTTGGCACTGTGTAGATGAAGTCACTAGGCATAGCAATGCACCGAAGTTGTTGAGACCCCAGCGTTAACTTGTTACATAAAGAAGCTAGGTCACCACAGCCGTATATACCAAGGGTCTTGAGATTGACTAAATCGTGTAGACATTGCAGGAAATGTCCCCCGTAGCTCTCGTCCCATTCATCGAAGAATATATGCACACATCTTAGCTTGGTCAGCCTGCCCAGATCATTCAACATGGTTGGAGACCTAATATCGATACATGGCAATTCTTCTAGACATTTTAGACCCCCAAAGCCATATGGTAATCTTATCCGATGGTCAACACGCAGGTACACCAGTTGCCGTAGCTCAATAAAGGTCGATGGCAGCGTTTTTATTGCAGTCAGACATATGTCTAGTACTCTCAAAAACCGTAGATTCCCAACCTCTTTCGGGATCTCAGTGATAGATGTCTCACGTAGACACAAGTACCTCAGGTGAATAAAATTGCAGACAAGCTTACAATGATGATTATCCACTTGCATACATCCATTTAAATCCAACGCACGCATGGCTTGAAACCTCGAAAGGGCTGGCAACAAATTGAAAGCTTGCTGAAACAGAGTAAGTGACCTCACATGGGTCAAGCTCATGGTTGCTAGCTGGTTGACATGCTCTTCCGTGCTGGTTTGGAGGGATAGTCGACGTATCCTGCTTGGTTGAGACATGGCCTGCTGATCACCTAATGTTGTTAGGAAATGCTCCTCATTTGACAGGGAAGTGATGAGATCAAGCACCATGTCATGCACACGACAAGAGATTGCCTTATCATTGTATATATCTAATGGTTGGATCATACTTTTGTTAATGAGCTCGTCGAAGAAGTGCTCTCCTACTTCATAGAAGCTCTTCCCCTGTTCTTTGCTGACAAAACCTTCACCTACCCATTTCCATATCAAATAATCTTTACGAATCTCATAATCCTCTGGATACAAACTTAGATACAATAAGCATGTCTTTAGATGTGGAGGCAGATCATAGTAGCTGACGGATAATATCCTTCTCATATCCTGCGCATGAAGACTATCCTCTAGCCCAGAACCCATTGATCGGTACACCTTGGACCAGTACGTCAGTGTATTTTCCCTCCCCTCTTTACCAGCCAACATACTAGCTATTGTAATTATAGCTAATGGTACACCGCCACATTTCTTTAGGATATTTTCAGATACTTCAGCCAACTGACTAGGAGGACATCTGCCTTTATTGCCAAATATTCTTTTGTAGAATAACGTTTTTGAGTCAGCAGGAGAAAGAGGTTCTATTTGATAAACGCCTCCGGAATGTTCAGCAACATCAAGAATGCGAGTGGTTGTGATTATTCTACTTCCACGTTCATTCTCAATCAAAGCATACTTGATTCTTTCCCACGTAGAATTATTCCATATGTCATCAATGACAATTAAGTACCTATTAGGGGATACCAGAGGACCATATGTTAGTAAAACTCTATGGAATTTTTTTTCTGTGAGCACAATCGAGATTTTTCATGTGAAAAAAATATGTCAATAAAAAAAGAACAAAAGCATTCTTAGGTCTTTGAGGATAGTGTTATCAGCATTTAGTCAAAATCAGCATGCTTAAAGAAATGCCTCTTATTCCAGAGACAAAAAAACATCATGTAAAACTAGAACAAAAGCATTCTCAGGTCTTCGAAGATAGTGTTATTAGTCAAAATCAGCATGCTTAAAGAAACGCCTCTTATTCCAGAGACAAAAAATCCATCATGACGAATGAAGATAGAAACAGAGAAATACAATATATAACAACTACTATTTCTAAAAAGTTTGAGACTCTATGCAAAAAAAAATAGTCTACTTGGAATATATCATTTTCCAAATTTTAAATCACGAATTTTGAAGATTCAAATAAAGGAATTGTAGATGTTATAATTTCATAGTATGTAATTAAAAATCTTTTAAATCCATTCAGATGTGATCCAAGCCAATATTTTAATGAAGTATTTTGAATATTTGGAATTATAACAACAATTTTTAATTTTAAAATTTTAAAACTTATAAATGCAAAAATACAAAATAGAAATTTTAAGTTCATTTTTTTGGTAAAAATAACATCATTATCTACATGGAATCTGCACAAATTTGTAACCAAGTTTAACTTCTTTTGTTTTGAAATTTTAATTCAATTTATAAATGTTATACATCAAATAATTTTAAATAACATATGTTTTTACTTCACTACAAATAAGTAATATACATGGACGCTGGTTGTCTTCTATTTTTTTAAAAAATTATTTAATTCATGAATCTCAACCCTTTGTGCTCTATATCTTTCCCGAAAAGGTATCTTGTTTAGCACGGGCATACCTGCACCTTCTATTTGCACCGTACAATGTTTTTTGAGATGGTGAAACGGATCCATGGGTTGCTTAGCACAGGGGAGGAAATCATCGCTTTTCTAGCTCCTTGAATTTTTTTATTTTTTTTGTTTGCAAATCTAGCTCGCTTACAAACGTAATTGCAAAAATAGCCTCCTCTCCAACCACGAAAGCGCAGGCAGGTGACACGTATAGGTGAGCACATGCAGTATGGTACCTCTTTCTATGGTACGAAAGCGTGGCGGGTGACACGTGTCGCTTGCTAGTGCTTCCGCGGTCGGGGAGAGGGTTATTTTTGCAATTGTGTTCGGAAGGAAGCTAGATTTGCCAAAAACAAATGTTAGGGGCTAGAAAAGTGATGACTTTCGGCTGAAGTAACGCTGCTAACTTGATTATTTGCAGCTAGGCAAAAACAGTGATAAGCACAGTGACATTGGCCTTGTCTGTTTACCAGGTGAAGTCCCCAAGAACTGATCATCACAGCATTGCATGCACAGCACCATGTACAAGACGAATACAAAGTCAAGACCACATATGTCCAATTCGGTGGAGAACCAAACCTTCCACCAGGAAAATATTTTTGTTTCTCAATCACAACGCTTTTCTTTTTCGCAAAATGATTTTTTACATAATTGCTTAGTTGTTATTTTCAGTTCTGAAATTGTAAAATTTTAGCTTAATTTCCTCCCTAATTTTTTACAACCACTTCTCTACCCCACTAGCACATTGGTGTTTATTTTTGTTGATTTTTAATTTTTTATGCTTGTTTTGGAGTTCCGATTTTCGGCTATATGTCAATAACAAAATGACATTTCTATTTATATTATTCACACCATCAAGCTGTGCATTTTTGTTGATACAAACATCTTTATGCCTTTAAGAGACTTTTTACCCTCCTAAGGTGCTGTGGCCTAAGGCGACGAGTTGTCAGTGATGTTCATCGACGTTGAAAGCACGGGATGGCGGAGTGGAGGAATGCAGTGTGGTGGCTATAAATTGCGGCCGGGGCCGAGTGGCTACAAACTGAGGCAGCAATGTCACTAGCACCTTTGTTTATAAGTACAATTGTACTACAACTTAGTACTCCAACACTATTTAATCCACTTGCAATTTTTTAGGTTAATTCCCTCCCGTTCATCCGCTTTGGAAGCTTGGGGCTCTAGATTAGCTTAGATTTTCGTTTTTGTTTGGCTGGCGTCTAGGTTAGCTTTTTTTCTCGTTTTGTTAGGCTGGAGTCTCACCAGCCTGCTCTCTTCCTCTTTCTTATTTTGTTCCTTGTTCTTTCTATTGGTTGATCTCAGGCAAGGCTACGTGATATTGCCACCCTCATTACCATACACGCAGTCCTTTCCTAATTAAGACTTTCCTAAACTAAAGGCTAATCCCGTGATTAGCATTTCCTTAATCATGCGCCATGATCGGAGGCGCTTTCCATCCAATGGAACTTGCCCCCGGACTCCTCAGCGCGATATTAAATAGGGAAGAGGTGAGCACGTTCACGGGTGACGATCTGTGCACGGTCTCCATCATTCCAAAAACCCTAATCCATCTACCGATCCTCACTTGCGCTGGAGGAGCTTCGAAGGGCGGTTCAAGGACAGTGTAGGTGGCGTCCCGAAGGCCTCCGTCACCGCCGTCATCCCGAAGGCCTCCTTCACCGCCGGTGTCCCGAAGGCATCTGTACCCGGCGTTCCGAAGGTCTCCGTGATCTACCGAAACCATCCACTGCTTCACCGACACCGACAACCGACCTAATGGCGAATCTGTCTTCACCGGGTTAGTTCACTACTTATTTCCGCATTAGTGATCATGATCTAGGCTAGATGATGAACTTAGTGCTTAGCCTAATCTAACACTTTCTTCAATAAAATCTTGGCAGGGCTTCCCCTGTTGTCTTTCCACTCAAAAAAAACGACTAACGTTAAAACTATGCAGCCATCAACTCATCATTACCTCAAATAATTTGGTAATGCATACATCGTCACATAGTGCACATGCATGCATGCAGCAAGACCTTGCATCACCTTTGAAGCTACTGCACATTCCGACTTGAAACGCACCAACGAAATGGCAACTTCTGGCCATCGTCCGCAAGCCTGCATCGAGCATATGGACAGGTTGACTGTCATCATTCGTCAGATGTTAGTAAGCATGCATACTTACTTGCATCCAATTGAGTGAACATGAGTGTTCGCAAGCAAGTTTAGAAGAATAACATTCCTCTGTAAGTTCTGAACAAGCTGCAGAAAACCGCCCTAGTTCACTCTTATTACAACACCGCAATCTGCAAATATACAAATTGGACAGAAGTTCACTTGAAGAGTTCTGCCAGTAAACTTAAATTCCTTTTAGTTGTCCAAAAGGTCCGTATAACGTAACTACCACCGCCAATACTGGGGATCGATCTATCTGCATCTTGATAAGGCACCACATGAACCACCGTTATTGCTCCAACAAAAAAATAGAAACAGGGCCAAGCTGAAATATGTAATAAGGGAAGAAAATTAACGACTAAGCAGGGAACTAATTTAAAGGACTCCCGTAAAACCAGTGGTTCATGCTTGAATGAATGAGTTAGTGTAGGTACCTCTTCCTTCAGGTACGTCCTCATCATCCTCCGCTTCGAGGAATAGCATACATCATCCAATATTTATTGCATGTGAGAAAGATACATTTGCCTGCTCCAATGCATGATTACCAACACTTCACTGCCAAAGTAAGAAATGATATATACGCAAGTTAAAGATAGACAAACAAGCAAGCAAATAATTCTAAGAGAGGTAATTAATCAAACCAATTGTGTTGCTAGAAATTAAGGGTAAATTAGTGCATGCAGTTACCTTTCAGATCGAGAGTGTAGGGTTGTTGGGATTCATGTCGAGCGCTTCCTGAATTGCAGCCTCCGCAGCCTGTACCTCCCCAGGCTCGGCATGGTACAACGTTGTGTTAAGAGAGACATGCTCAAGCGAAGACAGGTTCTCCAGGCCGAGGTTGAAATCACCAAATTGATCCATTGTCTCCCGCACTCCAAAGTATAACTAAAGGGCTCGGAGCTTTTGCATGGCTCCTTGTGCAAACACCACCTCCATGGTGTCACCATGGAATTCGAAGCGTGTTAGGCACTGGAACTGATTACCGCTGTGAATGCCCAACCTTTCGTGTCTGCCTTGTGTGGGTTGCTTCACCCGTAAGGCGAGACTACTGAGAGATGGTATGCCCCCAAGGACTTGAAGGTCCTCCACTCCCAATGTTTCTAACCAGATAACCAGGGAGGAGAGGGAAGATTGCTCGGTCATCCATCTTGGCACTGCGTAGATGAAACCACCCATAGTAATTGATCGAAGCTGTTGAGACCCCAGCGTTAACTTGTCACATAAAGAAGCTAGGTCACGACAGCCACATATACTTAGGATCTCGAGACTGACCAAGTCGTGTAGACATTGCAGGAAAGGTTCCTTGTAGCTCTCGTCCCATTCATGGAAGCTTATACGCACAGACCTTAGCTTGGTCAGCTTGCCCAGATCATGCAACACGGTTGGAGACATGACAGCGTTACCTGGCAATTCTTCTAGACATTTTAGATCCCCAAAGCCATATGGTAGTCGCGTTGAAAAGTTAAAAAGCAGGTACACCAGTTGTCGTAGTTCAAGAAAGGTCGATGGCAGCCATTCTATTCCAGTCTCACATATGTCTAGTACTTTCAAAAACTGTAGATTCCCAATCTCTTTTGGGATCTCAGTGATAGATGTTTGGCGTAGCCGCAAGTACCTCAGGTGAAACAAATTGCAGATAAGCTTACAATGATGATTATCCACTTGCATACATCCACTTAAATCCAAGACACGCAAGACCGGAAAGCTCGAAAGGGTTGGCAACAAATTGAAAGCTTGCTTGAACACAGTAAGTGACCTCACATGGGTCAAGCTCATGGTTGATAGCTGGTTGACATCTTCTTCAGTGCTGGTTTGGAGGCATAGTCGACGTATCCTGCTTGGTAGAGACATGGCCTGTTGACCACCTACTGTTGTTAGAAAATGCTCCTCATTTGACAGGGAAGTGATGAGATCAAGCACCATATCATGCACACGACAAGAGATCACCTCATCGTTGTTGTATCTAAATACTGGTTGGATCATACTTCTGTTAATGAGCTCATGAAAGAAGTGCTCTCCTACTTCATAGAAGCTCTTCCCTTGTTCTTTGTGGACAAAACCTTCACCGACCCATTTCCATATCAAATCATATTTACTAATCTCATAATCCTCTGGATACAAACTTAGATACAATAAGCATGTCTTTAGATGTGGAGGAAGGTCATAGTAGCTGATAGATAATATCCTTCTCATATCCTGCACATGAAGACTATCCTCCAACCCAGAACCCATTGATCGGTACACCTTGGACCAGTATGTCCGTGTATTTTCCCTCCCCTCTTTACCAGCCAACATACTAGCTATTGTAATTATAGCTAATGGTACACCGCCACATTTCTTTAGGATATTTTCAGATGCTTCAGCCAACTGACTAGGAGGACATTTGTCTTCATCGCCAAATATTCTTTTGTAGAATAACTTTTTTGAGTCAGCAGGAGAAAGAGGTTCTAGTTGATAAACACCTCCAGCTTGTTTGGCAACATCAAGAATGCGAGTTGTTGTGATTATTCTACTTCCACGTTCATTCTCAATCAAAGCATACTTGATTCTTTCCCAAGTAGAATTATTCCATATGTCATCGATAACAATTAAGTACCTATTAGGGGAAACCGGAGGACCATATGTTAGTAAAACTCTACGTAAGTTTTTCTTTCTATAAGCACAATCGAGGTATTCATGTTAAAAAAATATATCAATAAAAAAGAGAACAAAGGCATTCTCAGGTCTTTGAGGATAGTATTGTCTGCATTTAGTCAAAACCAGCATGCTTAAAGAAATGCCTCTTATTCCAGAGACAAAAAACATCACGAAGAATGAAGATAGAAACAGAAATAAAAACAATATATAACAACTACTATTTCTAAAAAGTTTCAGTCTCCATGCAAAAAAAAGTAGTCTAGTTGGAATATATCATTTTCCAAATTTTTTAACACTTATTTTGAATATTAAAAAAAAAAGAATTGTAGATATTATAATTTCATAGTATATTCAAATGAAGGCACTGTCTGTTTCCCAGGTGAAGTCCCCAAGAAACGGACAGCACCGTTTATAAGACGAATACAAAGTCAAGACCACACATGTCCAATTTGGTGGAGAAGCAAAACTACCACCAGGAAAATATTTTTGTTTCTCAATCACAACGCCTTTTCTTTTTTGCAAAATGATTTTTTTATATAATTGTTTCTCAATCACAATGTTTTGAAATTGTAAATTTTTAGCTTAATTTCCTTCCAAAACTTTTTACAATCACTTCTGTACCCGACAGCAGTGCTTGAAATTTTGGAGTTGGTTGGATTTTGGAAAGAAAAGAGGTGGCATATTCTCCGGCGACTTGGACGGCAAAGGAGTGGATGGGAGCTCCGCAGGGTGCGGAGGAATGCGGTGTGGTGGCTATAAACTGAGGCAATAATGTATTTTATGATTTTTTTTTTCTCTCGCCTATTTGGACGTAAACGGTGGCTATTGATGTAAATCCTTGCAAGGACGGCAATACGGCATTCTCCAGTATTTTTTTAGTCTTTACGATGGTATTTATAAGTTTGATTCCTTCGCGTTGATATTTTATAACTCGCGAATTTACTCATCTCCATAATGGTCATAATTAATTAAATATGGTTATATTTTATATATCGCGAATTTACTACAATTGAGTACTCCAACACTATTCTACATGAGCCACTCATATAACAAGGTCTAAATTAAACATGTTCAATGGGTGACATGCCAAACTCTTACACGGCACAAGAGGAGATTGTGTACGTGCTACATACCTCTTATTTCCAAGGAATTCTATCAGTTCGCAGATGAGCTGTTGTTCACCCCACGTTGCTTCATTGATGTTATTATAACTGTGCTTGTCAAGTTGATGGAGCATATTCTTGAAAATCTTTTCCACATTAGCGTTAAGAGACACAGAAACAAAAGCCCAACAATCGAATTGCACCTTGAGCATGTCATACACCACATTGGCAAGAGTTGTCTTCCCTAATCCTCCGAAACCAACAATGGAGACTATCAATTGTTGTTTGGATGCCTCGTCCCCCTCCATCAGCCTCTTGACTAGGCCCTCGCTCCTCTCTTGAGTGCCAACGAGCTCTGTTGCCTTCTTGTACAGAGCTGCTAGGCGAAGGCTATCAACAGTTGTGCCAGTAGGCTTGGTAGCAATGTTATCAACCTTGTACCTTTTACGCCGCTCACTCACCTCCTCGATGCGGCTCTTGATGTCTCTGACCTCGGCGCTGATCTTGTGGCGAATCATGGCCTTCATCAGCAGGTTGCGGCACTTATCAATGAAGCCCACGATGGCACCCGTCAATGAAGCCCCCGAATTTGGCGCATGGGCGTCGACGCGGACCATGAATTTGTCGATGCTATCCTCGATGTCGTAGGACAGCTCCCTGACTTCCCTCGCCCAAAGCTTGACCTGGATGTCAGGTGGCTGGTCAATCGGCGCCTCTGAAACCGTGAGAAGGGCAGCCTTCATGCTCTCCAGCTCGGCTATGAGGAACATGATCTCGCCCTTGACACCCTTCTGCAGCTTGTACTCCTCTTTCAGCAGGTCGCCCAACTTGGGCAGGAGGGTGCTCATCGCCCCCGTCACGATCTCGGCCATGCTGGATCGCTCAAGCTCTCAAACTTTCAATGGTTTCTCGCGCGTGTATGTGAGCTGTGCGCACGTAGCGATGGACGAAGACGAAATGGGCTTGCTGTGTGGAAGATAATGCCCCTGGCGTCGTCTTCTATGTAAGTCCTTGCGGCGGAGGCATGATATTATGCAGAGGGTGTAGTTAAGGGTTTGTTTGGTTGAAAGTCAACTTTGTCATAATTAAATTTAGCTGAGAGTAGGGATGCAAACGGATCGGATACGGACGGATTTCACTTATTTTGTATCCTATTCCAAAATTTTTCTCGGATATAGAATCGGATACGGATAGTGCCGGATTCGAATACGAATACGGATTACTTTGGTCGCGAATATAGATCGTTTCGGATACGGTTAGTCTTGGTCACGAATAGTTAGTCGGATAATGCGTGAAAACAGAAACTATATATATGCCATGCATATCAGGATCGATCAACCATATACAAAATTTTATTAGAACCTTCAAGACATATAAGTGTTTCAAATTCAATAATAGGTGTCTTCCCTACAGAAGAATAATATGCAGTCAAGTATAATTTTAATCAACATATGAACTTATATGATGTATAATGTTTATATTTATCAGATCTGTTATGGGATATATATTTCACTAATTTACACTGATATTTTTTGGATATCTCGGATATGCGGGTACGGATCGGATATGAATCGGATACTTCTCTTCCCATATCTTAACCCACATTTTTTTCGGATAGGCGGATTCGAATCCGGATATGGATATAACCGGATATCATTTTTTCGGATTCGAATCGGGTTTTATACGAATTCGGGTTCGGATCGGTCGAAAATTATCCGCTCCGTTTACACCCCTAGCTAAGAGTGGTTTGCCACATTTTTTGTAGTCACAAAATTCAGCGTCATCAATGTGGTCATATTTGGCAAAAAAAACTAAGAATACGACGTGTGAGACACAGACTAAGAATGTGTAGTAGACAAAAGTTGTAGCAACTAATCACATTCATCGAAGAATTTGTATGACGCCTAAGCTGGGACGTGATAAAGTAACAGGCCCTAAGTCAGTCTCGGCCAAAGTCTGGATAACAATGCGTCTACCGTGCCTCTTGATCGATCCGTCGTATCCGGCACCTCAAGTGGAGTCGCTTTAATCTTTAAGACTTGGTCCAATATAGTATGGCAAGCATAAGCTTAATTATTTTCCGAATTATTTTTTAAAATAATATTTGAAAAATAAAAAATATGAAAATAATATGCTAAAATTAAAAATTACAAACATACCTCCTTATCGTTATTTGAAATGGCGACAGAGGCCTGTCGTCAAACCTTCCTTCCTTTCTCCTGCGCTTGCTCGGTGGAGACGAAGCTGTCTGTCACCAATTGGAATAGCGACAAAAAGTCTGTCGCGATTTCAAATGACGACAGACTCTCTATCGTCATTTAGAATGACTACACGGAGGTATAGTTGTAATTTCAGCATATTATTTATGTAAATTTTTATTTTTAAAATATTATTTTAAAAAATAATTCATTATTTTCCCCTGGCTGTGGAAGCTAGCGGTGGAGGCATGATATATTTATTATACAGGGAGTCCGGCTCCCGTGCAGGGTGCCCTGCGTATATTGCATGCAGGGCCAATTATTTGTTGACACGTGGCATGTTAGTTCCCTAATCCGGTTTAATGAGCGGTTGTGGTGTAAATATTAATTGTTCGTCTCCGGCCGTTTAGTTTTGGCAGGTAATCTCCTTGCTTCTGCCTCCTCCTACCATTGCGACATCCTTCACAGGCTTTCACTGATGGTTCTGGTTCTTCACTGCTGGTGCCGGGATGTGTTATGAGTGTGTGGATTGATTGACTAGCAAGCAATAATACGTACTGCAGCTGTAGATTGCCAGGGGCAGATATATTATGAGGGGTAGATATGACTTTTCTAAGAAATTAGCCCAACCATTAGCCATGTATCCAAACAGCCCTGGGCTAATTTTAGATAGACTAATTATTAACTGGCTAACAATTAACTCTAGCCATTAGCTAGCTAACAATTAACTCTAGTCTATCCAAACATGACCTTAGTCCCAAGACTTGCTCCACTAGTATGTCGAGCATAAGCTTATTATTTTTCCCAAGCGGTGGAGGCGTGATATCATGCAGGGGATTGCTCTTGCTTTACTCCTTAAGTCTATATTTTGGGACTGTTTATTTCAACTTTGGATTCTCTAAAAACTGATTTTAGATTGTTGTTATAGAGAAGTTGATTCTTCAAAAGCTAGAATCCAAAAGCACATATGAAGTGAATTGTGAATTCTAGTGTATATGAGTGGACTGGATTGTGAGAATCAGATTTTAGAATCAAACTGATTGTTTTTTATTCTACCTTTAAGGCCAGAATCCAGAATCAAAAACTAAAACAACAGTCCAGCCACGTTTCGTCCATCAAGAAACGCATCTACGCACATGAGATGAAGTAGTACATGCCAACCGCTGGCCAAACAATTCATTAGAGCTGGTTTCACGTGGAAACCATATACTATTGTACATGCCAACCGCTGGCCAAACAATTCATTAGAGCTGGTTTCACGTGGAAACCATATACTAATTTTTTTAGAAAACCGTATGGAGGGATATAAACGTTTCGTCTCTCAAGAAACGCATCTACGCACATGAGATGAAGTAGTACATGCCAACCGCCAAACAAATCATTAGAGCTGGTTTCACGTGGAAACCATATACTATTATGCATTGCATGACTATGGAGTTTTCCACAACTTGATTACTTGAGTCAAAGTACCTCAGGTAAAGTGCAATTTACTCGGTTAACTGAGCACGTATCACGTGCATTCGCCCCAGATAATTAATTAATCTAAAGAAACTATTATTCGTGGAAGCAATCAAACTTGGGGTTAGGAAGGAAAAGAAAGAAAAAAAAAACAACTAGTTGTTGTCTAATGGTCTCACCGATCGACGTGTCCGGCGTGCAAGTAGTGGTGGTCGGCATCGTCCACTTGATTGGCACTGGGCACCAAGGTCTGAAATTTTGTTCTTGAACCATATCTTAGAGGTTCGAATTTTGGTATTTTGGATGATATTTAGACGAAATTTAAAAACCAAATTTGAAATCCAATCCAGTACTTTTCGAGGAGCCATTAATTGTAGTCGGTCTTGGGTTCAAATCCCACTCCCAGCATTAAATTTTTTTTATCAATGTTCTTTGTGAATCTGGAGATACAATTAGAGAACTCTATTTAGAGAGTTATAAAGTGTATGCAAATAATCCCATTCAGACATGATTATTCGGTTGGAGATCGAGTTGAAATAAAAGGTGTGTAGCTGACTCTGGATGCATAAATGGAGCAACTGAAAACATGTTGGGTTTTGATTGTTGAGCGTCTTGGTCAGAACGGGAGTTGGCAAAATAAGGGCTGTTTGTTTTAGTTTCTGATTTTGAATTCTGGCCCTAAAAGCAGAATCAGAAATAAACAGTCTGATTCTAGAATCTGATTCTCACAATCCAGCCCACCCATATACATTTCCAGCTTTTGGAGAATCAGCTTCTCTACAACCACAATCCAGAATCAGCTTTTAGAGAATCCAAAACTGAAACAAATAGACCCTAACACGGCTGATATATATGTATCAGTACACAAAAAAAAAATACAAATTCAAGAACAAAGCCAACATCAAAATTAAAACATGCGTTGAGCTAGCTGAGACAAGCTCGGCATATATATATATATATATATATGTGGGCGGGCAGCTAAACAAAGCAGAGTATATGTAGTACGCCACTGATGTGCGCACGCCTATGGAAATACGCGAGAAAAATTTGTGGGCCGATCTTCACGGTGGATCATGAAAATTAAGATAAATTGTCACCACGTGACCTGACGAAGAGGTTGTGTACCACGAGATTTTGCACACGCGACGAACTACCGAGACAATCGCCCTTCCACGTACCAACGAAGTCAGCCCACGCAATCACGTCGTATAGACGTGAAGGCACGAATGAGATGAACCATAGTTTAGCATTCTACAACTCCCTCAGGAATCGAATGAACAAAGGTTGTAAGCGCCTCAAGACTCACTAGAGATCATAATATTATCACAAGTGTCTATTCTGAAAATAGCAGAAAAAAAAGTCTGAAAGCTTAGCCGTACATAGACATATACAGTGGTGCTACTCCAGAAAATACATATACAATGGTGCTACTCCAGGAAATGAAACGTTGCTCCTAAGGCTGAACTGAAATCATGTAGACCCGTGCACATGCTTGATGGTTGGGCTTCTCTCGTATGCATGCATGCAGCGCTATGCAATGAACTAATTAATGGAAGCCAGATGTTTAGTTAAATTGCTGTCAACAGTAAACAAACTCTTGATAGATGCATGTATGGCTGCATCGGCTGCATGCACCTATTGTTTTGCCTTCCTTTCTTCTCTCGTTTTGTATTCCTTGTGTATTCAGCTCCAAATACAGCACCTATTCTTCTTCGTCTGATCAAATTAATATGAATCCCTCCATGCCTCAATAGAGAAAGTTGTCGCTATCCTAGACGCTTTCGTATAAACCATCATTCCAGAATATTAAAACAAGCACCCGGAAGTACGGCATTGTCTGAAATCTCAAAATTAATTAAACCAAGGTTAGCGTTCACCTGGGATTGAATTTCCTTCTCTAGTTGCTTAGCCCTGCTTCTAGTAATTGGACCATCACTGCCCCTGGATATCAAACTGTGTTGGAAAGGTAAGATGTGGATATGTCGATTTCAAACTTCTATATAGTTAAAGTTTTCAATTTAATTTCTATCTTCCATCAGAAGAAAACTCCCTATCATGGTGTTCCAGCTATAGTAGCAAATTTTTCATGTAAGTTAGACAACCATAATCTACAATACTCTTTGCAAAAGGGGTATAAATCCCTGTTGTGCTGTTCCAGTACGTGACCGTTGTTGTAGGAAATACTTCATATAAGTTATATAGCCATACCTTGTTTAAATATCTTACTGAAACAGATATTTAAACTACCTCGTTTGGATGTTCAACATGATGGATATACATGTCCTATGATCAATTGTATTCTGCATGCAGCTCTAATGAATTTCCATATAACTAAGATATGTTTTGCTTGTAGAGAAACAAATGGGACTTTTTCGTGTTTCTTTGTATGGAGACAACTACATCCTTTCTGGGTGCTGCCATTGGATTCCACAGTAAGGAGATCTAGTAAATGGACTTAATTCCTTTTTCATTGCTTCAGTAGTATACTAACAAGTCAAGGACATCTAATGACAGGACGTCGGATAGAGCCCATTATACTGTCATCTTCTGAGTCGTGGACTCACTTCATGGTGACAAACCATCCTGGTGCTGTATTGTTCATGTTCAGGATGCCTTTTTATTAACTGGAGTTCTCGTTTTGACGGGAGCACAAGCAACACAGGTAAATTATCCTGTGGGCGCGATCATAGACTTCACTGCAGTATGATTTGTTGCGCTGACTTGTTCCATACATTATATTTGCATGTTTTGGACAAATATTCGTTACGAAATTTAAGTTATATATGTTTGTAACCTTTATTGTCTCATGCATTATGGTTGTCATTTTCTACAATGGGAGTGGCAGAGGAGCACAACTGCACATGACTTCTATTTTATGCCTGGAGCAATTTGAAACCTTGCTATTTAGTTTATCACACAAGAGAATCTCTATGTTTCTACTATTATAACTTCAAATCTCTATGTTTCTACTATTATAACTTCATCTCACTCAACAATTCCATTTGTCCACAATATGCCAGGCAGACCAAAATGGAATCTAAGCTACTAGGGATGGCAATTTTACCCATGGGTCTGGGTACCCGTGGGTACCCGACCCGATAGGTTCGGGTCTGAGTCTGAATTTGGATCCATGGGTATTTTTGATCGGGTCCGGGTCCGGGTCTGGGTTCGGGTCCGGGTCCGGGTCTGGGTTCGGGTCCGGGTCTGAATATAGACCCGTAGGTATAGTAGATCCGGACCCGAAATTACTATTCCCAGCTGGCCAGCTCAATTGTCAATTTAGATTTCAGCCGATCCGGGCCAAGGCCCATCCATGCATCCCATTCCCAACTTTGATTCGGCTAATCTCCAGAGTCCAGACCTCCACGCCTCATCCTCCAGAGACCAGAGTCCAGACCTCCACGCCTCCACTGCTCCACACAAACCCTAGCCGCCTGGCGCCTGCACGCAGCACGCCTCACGCCGATCCGGATCCGCGCCGTCTCCCCGAAGGCGCCGTATTTGCAGCTCAGATTGACCAGCGGCACCAGCCTAGGCTCTCTTCGCCGACCGGCTCCGTCCGACCGCGGCTACCTGTAACCTTCGAGTTAATTAGTGATCTGTAAGTTCTCTGCAAATTACCAGTCTCCCTTCCATCTCCTTGCTAGATCTTTCCCTCTTCTTGTACTGTACTGGCTTGTTTGATTGATTTTACCATCTGTTCGCCGCTAGATCTCGTCTTGTACTCTTGTTTGATTAGATATTTATTAGATCCACTGATGCAGAACAGAAACGTATGCATAAGAAGAATTAACACGCGGATGATCTGTATTCCTTTTTCTTTTCTCATTGCTTTTTCAATGAAGTGCGAGGCTTGCACTTCCTGCTCCTCAGGAGAAAAGCTTGGTGAAGTCTAGCAATCAATTTGATTTCCAGAATGGCAGAATGGCAGCATGCCCACTCCCAATTCAATTCGGGTCCTGGGTACCCATCGAGTCTCGGGTACCCGTCGGATCTGGGTCTAGGTCCAGATTTGGGCCCATATGTTATTCGGGTCTGGGTTCGAATCTCAAATTCGGGTCTCGAGTCTGGATCCATAAAAGAAGGACCCGGAGCTATCCGACCCAATTGCCATCCCTGTAAGCTACACTGCACAATTGCTGCTACGAGGCTTTTCTTTAAATTATACTGAACCCATCCACATGGCATGATTGATTACAGATAGCACGGAATCTCACGACTAACGAGGTTGTAAGAGGAACTGCATTGATTTTCTTGTTAATGGATACAGCAACGACGACGAGGCTGCATGGCCAACTCTTCAACAAACAGTACAGCAAAGCTAGGGTTTGAGAAACAAATACAACTAAGGCCCTGTTTGGAAGCAATGTATTTCAAAACTATAGTTTTGGTATACTATGATTTGCAATTGTTTTGTCATGAATATCATGGTTTTACCAAACTCCTTTAAAACCATGGTATTTCTTGGAACTACCAACTGTTTGGATGCAACATCACAAATCATGGTATTTGAGTGGAAATAGACAAGAAGCTAGTCAAAACCATGAAAACTTTGGGTTGGAGTGGAGTTTCAAATACTCCAAAAATACCATGGTATTTACCAAACCATGGTTTTTAATACATAGCTTTTGGCATGGTAACCAAACACCTCATGGTATAAAATGCCATGGTATTCTTAGAAACCATAGTATTGCCTAGAAACTATGAAAATATATTGCTTCCAAATAAGGCCTAATACGGTAACAGTTCATACGCGAAGGTGCCACGATAAGTAACTAATACGGCTATAGTCAAATGCAACTGATGTTGTCGTAAAAATATATTGATTAAGTGATTTTATGTTGTATCAAATTTCACGTAATATCACATCAACAAAAAAAATTCCTCTGCCCAACAGCACGAAGCCCCCACCGGATCCCCACCCTCCATCACGCTACCCCACGAATCACGAGGCGGAACTGACGGCCTTATCGCGCTCCGCTGGCGCGAGCGAGTCGCCCAGTTTACTCCAAATTGGCCTCCTTCGCCAAGGAGCTGAGGCGGCGGCGGCGGGGGATGGCGTCGGGGTCTGCGCCCTCCGGCGCTCCGCGGGGCGGGGGGTGGGGCGTGTTGTGGGTGAAGCCGGCAGGAAACACGGAGTTGCGGCGGTGGGGTTCGAGATGGCCGCGGCGGGGGCCGACGGGCAGAGCGAGCTAGCGGTCCATGGTGCCCAACAGGGAGGGCCTCGAGGTTCGCGTCCTCTCTTTGTTTCTGGCTGTTATTTGTTGGCCTCCATTCTGAATTGATCGATCAAAAAAACTTTTAGGGTGTGTTTGTTTGGGTGTACGAGAATGAATGGGATAGGATGGTACAGAATGAATAGGATGATTCTAAATGAGATGGTACAGAGAAGGTGTTTGGTTACTTGAATGGAATGATACAAGATTTTGTTTGGTTGCTTGGATGGAATGATACAGGATAGTACGAGATAATGTTTGGTTGAAGGGATGAGATCGGATTGAGAGATGAGGTTGGTTTGAGGGATAATGCGAGTGAACGATCCTGTCCTGGACCGATTGGTTTGGTCAAATTTCCCGTACAGGATGGTGCAGCATCTTTTTAAAATATTCTAAGAATCTGTATCATCTCATCCTGTACCAAATAGTTCCGTTCAACCAATCAAACACAAAAACAGAACCAAATCTTGTACGGAACGGTTCGATTCACCTTCGTACGCCTAACCAAACGCACCCTTAGTCTTTGCTTTACTTTCCATATATAGTTAAAAAGTGATCACCAAAAGTGTTGTACTAGTTTTAATCTAGTAGTAATTAGAAATGGAGCAGTTCGATGCTTTGCTATTTGCAGAGGGGGAACAACCAATTATAGATAATCTTGACTCATTGGTCGCAGTTGCTTGATTTGTCCAAGGGTAAACAGCCAATTGAGGAATCTAGTTAGATAGAGAAGCACTAGTTCTAAAACAAAGAAGAAAGGGAGGTACACTTGCGCATCGCCGAGTGTGAAGTTGAGAACAAGACATGGGTATCACGGCGTCCTGGCGAGGCGAGTCGCCTGGGGGATGCCTAGGCGTCTAGACGATAGTTAGGCGACCATTAGAGCAACGGCAAGCAATGCAGCACCAGCAGCGGTGGAGGCAACAGAGGTGGACGGCCTCGAAGCGAAGGAGGTGGCAGTGAGCCGGCGACGAGGGTGGAGGCACGAGGCTTACAGGATCTAGAGGCGACGGGTCGCAGCGGGCTAGAGGGCGGACGCGACAGAGGCGATGGGTTGTGGCGGGCTAGAGGGTGGATGCGACAGAGGTGATGGGCTAGAGGTGACGCCTCGACGGGCTATCAGCTATGGATGACGGAGGCAACAGCGGAGGTCCTCTCCAGAGTCTCCACAGCTCCTCTGCTCTCTGCTCTGCACCTCCTCCTTTACTCTCTTAACACGGCCTCAAGTCGGCTAGGCACACACCCGGCCGCCTCAACCACGATGCCAAGCCGCTCGCCGCAAAGCCTAGGATGACTAGGCAGTCGTTTGACAACCTTCAGGCGAGGGGACAAGTCCTGGTGACCTCCCTCGGCCACCGGAACACCTAGGCGGCGACTAGGCGTCACCTAGGTGACGGGGTGATAACACTAGAACATTAGAACCTAGGCGTCTCAGTTATGTTAATTTTTTAAAGATAACAAATGAAGTTAAATTATTTTGAAATTTTTCTGTATGATCCTACACTGCTAGAGATAGTACCATAAATTTTTCAGAATATGATCAAGCTTGTACAATTTTATAAAAATCTGACAGTATTTTTGCCAAAATTATAAAACGTCTCAAAAATTCGGTTTTTCAACAAATTTTCTTAGAAGATGACTTTCTTAAGAGTTATTGGGCCAAATCCAGCAAAAAAGTCAAATTTTGGCTGAAATTTCTGAAATTACTGTAGTAATTTTTTTTGCCAGGATTTTAAATCTCGTCACCGGCCGAAATCCGAGATCTTACTGAGATTTCGCGAAATTTCACCGGGATTTGTAATCATGGGTACCACCACAACTGGGGATCGGCCCACCATCTTTACCTTGATAAGGCACCACATGAACCGTTATTGGTCAGACAGAAAATAGAATCCGTCACAAACTCCTACAGGGCCAAGTTGAAATCTGTAATAAGGGAAGAAAATTAATGACTAAGCAGGGAACTAATTTAAAGGACACCAGGAAAACCTGTCGTTCATGCTTAATTGAATGAATGAATTAGTGTAGGTACCTCTTCCTTCACATCCTCCGCTTCGAGGAATAGCATATATCATCCAATATTTATTGCATGCGAGATAGATACATTTGCCCACTCTTATGCATGATTACCAACACTTCACTGCCAAAGTAAGAAATGATATATACGCAAGTTAAAGATAGACGAAACAAGCAGCAAATAATTCTAAGAGAGGTAATTAATCAAACCAATTGTGTTGTTAGAAAGGGTAAATTAGTGCTTTACCTTCCACAACGTGAGTGTGGGGCTGTTAGGATTCATGTCGAGCGCTTTCCGAATTGCATCCTCTGCAACTTTTCGAATTTCAGCGTTGGAACACAACAAGTTAACAGAGATATGCTCAAGCGAAGACAGGTTCTCCAGGCCGAGGTTGAAATCACCAAATTGATCCATTGTCTTCCGCACTCCAATGTATAACTCAAGGGTTCGGAGCTTTTGCATGGCTCCTTGTGCAAACACCACCTCCATGGTCTGACAACAGAATTCGAAGCTCGACAGGCACCGAAACTGATCACCGCTGTGAATGGCCAACCTTTCGTGTCTGCCTTGTGTGGGTTGCTTCACCAGTAACCAGAGAGAACTGAGAGATGGTATGCCCCCAAGGACTTGAAGATCCTCCACTCCCAGTGTTTTTAGAATGATCTGCAGTGAGGAGAGGGAGGAGAGTTCGGTCATCCATCTTGGCACTGCGTAGATGCTCTGCCGACTCATATCAATGGACCGAAGCTGTTGAGACCCCAGCTGTAACTTGTCACATAAAGAAGCTAGGTCTCGACAGCATTCTATATATAGGGTCTCGAGACTGACTAAGTTGTGTAGACATTTCAGGAAAGGTTCCCCGTAGCTCTCGTCCCATTCATAGAAGACTATACGCACACACCTCAGCTTGGTCAGCCTGCCCAGATCATGCAACATGGTTGGAGACCAGATCTTGATATGTGGCAATTCTTCCAGACATTTTAGATCCCCAAAGCCAGATGGTAGTCTCGTTGAATAGTCAACGCATAGGTACACCAGTTGTCGTAGTTCAAGAAAGGTGGATGGCAGCCCTTCTATTTCATTCAAACTTAGGTCTAGTACTTCCAAAAATTTTAGATTCCCAATCTCTCTCGGGATCTCAGTGATAGATGTCCACCTTAAATTTAAGTACCTCAGGTGAAACAAATTGCAGATAAGCTTACAATGATGATTATCCACTTGCTTACATTCACTTAAATCCAATACACGCAAGACTGGAAAGCTCGAAAGGGCAGGCAACAATTTGAAAGCTTGCTGAGACACAGTAAGTGACCTCAGATGGGTCAAGCTCATGGTTGATAGCAGCTTGACATCCTCTTCTGTGCTGGTTTGGAGGGATAGTCGACATATCTTGCTTGGTAGAGACATGGTGGCCTGCTGACCACCCAATGTTAGAAAATTCTCCTCATTTAACAGGGAAGTTATGAGATCAAGCACCATATCATGCACACGACTAGTCCTAGCCTTATCTTTGTATATATCTACTGGTTGGATCATACTTCTGTTAATGAGCTCATCGAAGAAGCGCTCTCCTACTTCATAAAAGCCCTTCCCCTGTTTTTCGTGGACAAAACCTTCACCTACCCATTTCCATATCAAATTATCTTTACTGATCTTATAATCCTCTGGATACAAACTTAGATACAATAAGCATGTCTTTAGATGTGGAGGCAGATCATAGTAGCTGATAGATAATATCCTTCTCATATCCTGCACATGAAAGCTATCTTCCAGCCCTGAACCCATGGATCGGTACACCTTGGACCAGTACGTCAGTGTATTTTCCCTCCCCTCTTTACCAGCCAACATACTTGCTATTGTAATTATAGCTAACGGTACACCGCCACATTTCTTTAAGATATTTTCAGATACTTCAGCCAACTGATTAGGAGGACATTTGTTTTCATCGCCAAATATTCTTTTGTAGAATAACTTTTTTGAGTCAGTAGGAGAAAGAGGTTTTAGTTGGTAAACGCCTCCAGCTTCTTTGGCAACATCAAGAATGCGAGTGGTTGTGATTATTCTACTTCCACGTTCATTCTCAATCAACACGTACTTGATTCTTTCCCACGTAGGATTATTCCATATGTCATCAATAACAATTAAGTACCTATTAGGGGATACCAGAGGACCATATGTTAGTAAAACTCTACGCAAGTTTTTTTTCCTTCTATGAGCACAGTCGAGATATTCATGTGAAAAAAAATATATCAATTAAAAGAGAACAAAGGCATCCTCAGGTCTTTGAGGATAGTATTATCATCATTTAGTCAAAATCAGGCTGTTTAATGAAATGCCTCTTATTCCATAGACAAAAAACATCATGACGACCGAAGATAGGAAACAGAGAAATACAATATATAACAACTACTATTTCTAAAAAGTTTCAGATTCTATGCAAAAAAAAGTAGTCTACTTAGAATATATCATTTTCCAAATTTTTAATCACGAATTTTGAATATTCAAATACAGGAATTGTAGATATTATAATTTCATAGTATGTAATTAAAAATCTTTTAAATCCGTTCAGATGTGATCCATGCCACTATTTTAATGAAGTATTTTGAATATTTGGAATCATAACAACAAATTTCATAGTAGGACTTCCTTTTCCATCGGAGCTGCCTCCTAAACCACAAATATCCTTTTAGTGTTATGTTTCTAATTGTCCTCTAATGCAATATTACTGAGGTAATTTCCCTAGCACCTAGCACAATTGAGTACTCCCTACACTATTCTACATGAGCCACCCGTATAACAAGATCTAAATTAAACAGGTCCAATCGGTGACATGCCAAACTCTTAAACGGCACAAGTTCATGCAGAAATTCAAGGATGACTACTATTGCATTTTACTCATGCGCTTAGAGGGGATTGTATACATGTTACATACCTCTTGTTATCAAGGAATTCTCTCAGTTCGCGGATGAGCTGTTCTTCAACCCATGTTGCTTCGTTGATGTTATTATAATTGCGCTTATCAAGTTGATGGAGCATATTCTTGAAAATCTTTTCCACATTGGCATTAAGAGACACAGAAACAAAAGCCCAACAATCGAATTGAACCTTGAGCTTCTCATACACCACATTGGCAAGAGTTGTCTTGCCTAATCCTCCACAACCAACAATAGAGACTATCTTCAGTTGCTGCCTGGACACCTCGTCTTCTTCCATGAGCCTCTTGACTAGGTCATCACTCTTCTCTTTGGTGCCAACGAGCTCTGTTGCCATTCTGTACAGAGCTGCTAGGCGAAGGCTATCAACAGTTGTGCAAGTAGGCTTGGCAGTAACGTTATCAACCTTGTACCTTTTACGCCGCTCACTCACCTCCTCGATGCGACTCTTGATGTCTCTAACCTCGGCGCCGATCTGGTGGCGAATCATGGCCTTCGTCAGCAGGTTGCGGCACTTATCAATGAAGCCCACGATGACACTTATCAATGAAGCCCCCGATTTTGGCGCGTGGGCATCAACGCGGACCATGAATTTGTCGATGCTATCCTCGATGTCGTAGGAGAGCTCCTTGACATCCCTCGCCCAAAGCTTGACCTGGATGTCAGGTGGCTGGTCAATCGGCGCCTCTGAAACCGTGAGAAGGGCAGCCTTCATGCTCTCCAGCTCGGCTATGAGGAACATGATCTCGCCCTTAACATCCTTGTGCAGGTTGTACTGCTCTTTCAGCAGGTCGCCCAGCTTGGGGAGGAGGGTGCTCATCGCCCCCGTCACGACCTCCATCCTTGGTGGCCTTTGACAGAGACAAGAGCACGTACGGAGGAATTACTCCCCACCTCAGCTGCGACGCCGAAAGCAGGCGAGTGGACTGGTCAAACCACAGAGGAAGACCTGCAAGATCCAAGAGCCATCGTCATGAAACCATGGGAGCTGGGCACATACAGAACACACAAAACAGGAATCGAAACCAGCAAACCTTAGCGATGGCGGCCGGGCGGCAAGCAGGCCAAACGACGACGAGCAAAACGAGCTCAGTCAACGCAATCGGCGATAAAGAAGCTAGGCAATGAAGAGCCAAATACTGTACTAGCAGAAGGCAATAAAGACGCCTCCCCCGAGTGGAGCCACGGCCGATCAAAGATACGGTCCACCCACCAATCGCACGCGCCCAACGCGAGTCCAATAAACAAAGATACGGACATACGGTCCACTAGAAATTCTGCCTCTGGTCAAAAAATAGTGATCACTTTGAATATAAGTATAGTCAAATTTTTAAAATTTTAATTATCAATATCTTTTTAAATATTTAAATTAGATATATGAAAATTATAAGTGTAGATTTATTTTGAAAAGTACTTTTATAATATAATAATTTTATTGGGCTTTATAAATATGTTATAATTGAAATTAGTAGTCACCCAGCGCGGGTGACGGCGTCGGCGAGCGCTGTTCAGGTGGCTGCTGGCGAGGGAGGATGCTCGTCGCGTCGGCGCATCGCATGGGTGGGGAACACCGGCGGCCAAGTGCCTAGCAGCTTGGAGCCTCGGACTGATCGCCAGAGGAGGAGCCTAGGAGGCCACGGCGATGAATCGGCTCAGTATATATTGCCCCAATGCTCATGCCCCCTCTTTCTAATAATAATTTTTTTATCACAAGTAGATTCGTCGTTGTGCTTAATTCTTGTTTGACTGAGTGAAAGTAACAATCTTGTGTCGTTTGCTCGGGCGATAGGAGGCTGGGGTGACGTGGTCTCCTGTCGCCCGTTTATTTTGCTATTTAGCCCCCTGTCGCCCGTTGGCCCATCCAACGGACGACAGAGGTATATTTCTGTAAATTTTTTTTTTGTGATATATTTTTAAAATTTTGAATAAAAAATGTATTATTTTAAAAAAAATTCGTTGCTTCTAGGTACCAGCTGCCGGTGGTCACGAAAATTACTCATCTAGACACGTTGATCAACTCGTTCTGCGATATTCTATTCTATATAAGTGCTGATAATTTTTTAAACGGACTTATCGAAGCTTCATGAAGGACTAATAAATGTACCAATCTAGACACATTGGATCATCCAACATTTATTGCATGTGAGATTGGTACATTTGCCTGCTCCAATGCATGGTTACCAACGATTCGACTGCAGTGAATTAGTGCAGCTATCTTCTACGACAACGTGAGTGTGGGGTTGTTGGGATTCATGCCGAGCGCTTCCCGAATTGCTGCCTCGGCCACATCTGCCTCCCCAGGCTTAGCCCGCATGTTAAGAGAGACACGCTCAAGCGAAGACAGGTTCTCTAAGCCGACGTTGAAATCACCAAATTGATCCACTGTCTCCCGCACTTCAAAGTCAAAGTGAAGGGTTCGGAGCTTTCGCACGGCTCCTTGTGCAAACACCACCTCCATGGTCTGACCACGGAATTCGAAGCTCGATAGGCACCGAAACTGATCACCGCTGTGAATGGCCAACCTTTTGTCTCTGCCTTGCGTGGGTTGCTTCACCTGTAAGACGAGTATACTGAGAGATGGTATGGCCCCAAGGACTTGAAGGTCCTCCACTCCCAGTGTTTCTAGACTGATAACCAGGTAGGAGAGGGAGGAGAGTTCGGTCATCCATCTTGGCACTGCGTAGATGAAGTCACTAGGCATAGCAATGCACCGAAGCTGTTGAGACCCCAGCGTTAACTTGTCACATAAAGAAGCTAGGTCACCACAACCATATATACATAGGGTCTCGAGACTGACTAAGTCGTGTAGACATTGCAGGAAATGTCCCCCGTAGCTCTCGTCCCATTCATCGAAGAATATATGCACACATCTTAGCTTGGTCAGCCTGCCTAGATCATTCAACATGGTTGGAGACCTGATATCGATACATGGCAATTCTTCTAGACATTTTAGACCCCCAAAGCCATATGGTAATCTTATCCGATGGTCAACACGCAGGTACACCAGTTGCCGTAGCTCAATAAAGGTCGATGGCAGCGTTTTTATTGCAGTCAGACATATGTCTAGTACTCTCAAAAACTGTAGATTCCCAACCTCTTTCGGGATCTCTGTGATAGATGTCTCACGTAGACACAAGTACCTTAGGTGAATCAAATTGCAGACAAGCTTACAATGATGATTATCAACTTGCATACATCCACTTAAATCCAATGCACGCAAGGCTGGAAAGCTCGAAAGGGCTGGCAACAAATTGAAAGCTTGCTGAAACAGAGTAAGTGACCTCACATGGGTCAAGCTCATGGTTGCTAGCTGGTTGACATGCTCTTCCATGCTGGTTTGGAGGGATAGTCGACGTATCCTGCTTGGTTGAGACATGGCCTGCTGATCACCAAATGTTGATATGAAATGCTCCTCATTTGACAGGGAAGTGATGAGATCAAGCACCATGTCATGCACACGACAATAAGTCGCCTTATCATTGCATATATGTACTGGTTGGATCATACTTTTGTTAATGAGCTCATCGAAGAAGTGCTCTCCTACTTCATACAAGCCCTTCACCTGCTTTTCGTGGACAAAACCTTCACCTACCCATTTCCATATCAAATCATCTTTACTAATCTCATAATCCTCTGGATACAGACTTAGATACAATAAGCATGTCTTTAGATGTGGAGGAAGATCATAGTAGCTGATAGATAATATCCTTCTCATATCCTGTGCATGAAGACTATCCTCCAGCCCAGAACCCATTGATCGGTACACCTTGGACCAGTACATCAGTGTATTTTCCCTCCCCTCTTTACCAGCCAACATACTAGCTATTGTAATTATAGCTAATGGAACACCGCCACATTTCTTTAGGATATTTTTAGATACTTCAGCCAATTGACTAGGAGGACATTTGTCTTCATTGCCAAATATTCTTTTGTAGAATAACGTTTTTGAGTCAGCAGGAGAAAGAGGTTCTAGTTGATAAACGCCTCCGGAATGTTCAGCAACATCAAGAATGCGAGTGGTTGTGATTATTCTACTTCCACGTTCATTCTCAATCAAAGCATACTTGATTCTTTCCCACGTAGAATTATTCCATATGTCATCAATAACAATTAAGTACCTAATAGGGGATACCAGAGGACCACATGTTAGCAAAACTCTGGAAGCTTTTTTTCCTGTGAGCACAATCGAGATATTCATGTGAAAAAAATATGTCAATAAAAAGAGAACAAAAGCATTCTTAGGTCTTTGAGGATAGTGTTATTAGCATTTTGTCAAAATCAGCATGCTTAAAGAAATGCCTCTTATTCCAGAGACAAAAAACATCATGTAAAAACAGAAGAAAAACATTCTCAGGTCTTTGAGGATAGCGTTATTAGTCAAAATATTCTCAGGTCTTTGAGGATAGTATTATTAGTCAAAATCAGCATGCTTAAAGAAATGCCTCTTCTTCCAGATACAAGAAAAAAACATCATGACGAATGAAGATAGAAAAAGAGAAATACAATATATAACAACTACTATTTCTAAAAAGTTTGAGACTATGCAAAAGAATAGTCTATTTGGAATATATCATTTTCCAAATTTTTAATCACGAATTTTGAATATTCAAATAAAGGAATTGTAGATGTTTTAATTTCATAGTATGTAATTAAACTATTTTAAATCCATTCAGATGTGATCCAAGCCAATATTTTAACGAAGTATTTTGAATATTTGGAATTATAACAACAATTTTTAATTTAAAAATTTTAAAACTTATAAATGGTAAAATACAAAACAGAAATTTTTAAGTTCATTTTTTTTGGTAAAAATAACATCATTATCTACATGGAATCTACACAAATTTGTAACAAAGTTTAAATTCTTTTGTTTTGAAATTTTTAATTCAATTTATAAATGTTATACATCAAATAATTTTAAATTGCATATGTTTTTACTTCCTGACAAATAAGTAATATACAGGGACACTGATTGTCTTCTATTTTTTTTAAAAAAAATTATTTAATTCGTGAATCTCAACCCTTTTTGCTCTATACCTTCCCCGAAAAGATATCTTGTTTAGCATGGGCATACCTACACCTTCTATCCGCACCGTATAATGTTTTTTGAGATGGTGAAATGAACCCATGGGTTGCTTAACAAGGGGGAGGAAATCATCACTTTTCTAGCTCCATAAAAACCTTTTTTTTTTGCAAATCTAGCCCACTTATGAATGTAATTACAAAATAGTCTCCCCACGATCATGGAAGCGCCGACAGTGACACATGTAGGTGAGCACATGCAGATGGTACCTCCTTCCATGGTACGAGAGCATGGCAGATGACACATGTTGTTTGCGGTGCTTTTGTGGTCAAGAAGAGGGCTATTTTTGCAATTGCGTTCGGATAGAAGCCCGATTCGCCAAAAAAAATGTTAGGGATTTGAAAAGTGATGACTTTCGGGGCAAGTAACATGGCTAGTGGCAAATATCTAAATCTCCGTATGTGGATTTAAACCCGTGGCTAATTGTACTACAACTTAGTACTCCAACACTATTTATTCTACATGAGCCACCCATATAACAAGATCTAAATTAAACATGTTCAATCGGTGACATGCCAAACTCTTAAATGCGGCACAAGTTCATGAAGAAATTCAAGGACTCATGTGCTTAGAGGGGATTGTGTACATGCCACATACCTCTTGTTTTCAAGGAATTCTCGCAGTTCGCGGATGAGCTGGTCTTCACCCCATGTTACTTCGTTGATGTTACTGTACTTGTGCTTGTCAAGTTGATGGAGCATATTCTTGAAAATCTTTTCCACATTAGCGTTAAGAGACACAGAAACAAAAGCCCAACAATCGAATTGCACCTTGAGCTTCTCATACACCACATTGGCAAGAGTTGTCTTCCCTAATCCTCCGAAACCAACAATGGAGACTATCTTCAATTGTTGTTTGGATGTCTCGTCCCCCTCCATGATCCTCTTGACTAGGCCATCGCTCCTCTCTTGAGTGCCAACGAGCTCTGTTGCCTTTTTGTACAGAGCTGCTAGGCGAAGGCTATCAACAGTTGTGCTAGTAGACCTGGCAGCAACCTTATCAACCTTGTACCTTTTACGCCGCTCACTCACCTCCTCGATGCGGCTCATGATGTCTCTGACCTCGGCGCCGATCTTGTGGCGAATCATGGCCTTCGTCAGCAGGTTGCGGCACTTATCAATGAAGCCCACGAGGACACCTGTCAATGAAGCCTCCGAATTTGGCGCATGGGCGTCGACGCAGACCATGAATTTGTCGATGCTATCCTCGATGTCGTAGGACAGCTCCCTAACATCCCTCGCCCAAAGCTTGACCTGGACGTCAGGTGGCTGGTCAATTGGCGCCTCTGAAACCGTGAGAAGGGCAGCCTGCATGCTCCCCAGCTCGGCTATGAGGAACATGATCTCGCCCTTGACACCCTTGTGCAGGTTGTACTGCTCTTTCAGCAGGTCGCCCAGCTTGGGGAGGAGGGTGCTCATCGCCCCCGTCACGACCTCCATCCTCGGTGGCCTTTGACAGAGACAAGAACACGTACAGAGGAATTATTCCCCACCACAGTTGCGACGCCGAAAGGAGGCGAGTGGAGCGGCCAAACCACAGAGGAAGACCTGCAAGATCCAAGAGCCATCGTCATGAAACCATGGGAGCAGGGCACATACAGAACAGCCAAAACAGGAATCCAAACCACCAAACCTTAGCGATGGCGGTCGGGCAGCAAGCAAGACAAACGACGACGAGCAAAACGAGCTCAGTCAGCGATGAGCAAGCTACGCAATAATGGAGCCAAGCACCAGAAGGCAATAAAGAAGCCTCCCCCACCCAGTGGAGCCGCGACGGCGACCTCACCCAAAGTCGACCCACCAACGCGAATCGAATAAATAAAGATGACGATCCGCTAAAAAGTAGTTAAAGAATACGACGTTCCTCACTTGCTAGCGAGCTCATTCCAGCCAGCTTATCGGAAGCTTGGATGCTCCATCATGCGTTGAAGCCAGCGCTGACTGCTCTTTTGTGTCTGCACTGTCAGCCGGACCGCCACACCTAGCGCGTCCGGATCCTGCGCCGTTGGATTGCGAAGACACTCGCAGCCCAACCAGGAAGCAATGCCAAGGCTCTTACCATCTCTCCAAAAGCTAGTTTCAATGAGGGTCTTCCTCACCCTTATAAACCATGCCAGCCTCTCCACAACCAATGTGGGACTATTCCCAACATGCACAAGAGTAACTAGCTCTCACGGAGGCTTAATTTTATCCACCACAATTTTACAGTGTATTATATTTGCACTATATAGTAGATAATTTAAATTAGATCTAATCATAGATTTGTTATGAGTATTCCTTATATGCCACTACCGGAGAAAGTATAAATAAATAATAGCTAATCTGATCTGCTGGATCGAAAAGAATGAAGATTCGTATTAAATTTAAATGTTCGGTAAAAGAGCTCTGCTGCACGTTGTGGACTGTATCTGTGGTAACTGTGCTTACCAGATAATTCGCCCTGCGCGCTCCAAACATTGTCCAACTATAATTGTAAGCACTGTGTTGAGCAGTTTGGCCGTCACTGCCCCTGAATATCAAACTGTGTTGGAAAGATAATATCTGGATATGTCGATTTCGAACATCTAGTTAAAATTTTCAATTTAATTTCCATTTTCCATCAGAAGAAAACTCCCTATCATGCTGTTCCAGCTGTAGTAGCAAATGCCCATAATGTACCATACTCTTTGCAAAAGGAGTATAAATCCGTGGTTGCAGGATATATTTCATATAAGTATATAGCCGTACCTCGTTTAAATATCTTACTGCAACAGTTATTTAAACTACCTCGTTTTGAACTTCAACATGATGGATATACATGTCTTATGATCAATTATATTCTGCATGCATATCGAATTTTATTGAGTTGCATGTACCAGTTAGTTCACCCAAACCCTTAGGCTTAAAAGACATGGAATATAAGTGGGTTATACCAATCAGGTCTTAAACTTAAGATCTCTTACCTTTGATACTATATTGAGTTGTATGCACTAGTATTTCAACAAATTTCCACATAACTAACATATGTTTTGCTTGTAGAGAAACAAATGGTACTTTTTCGTGTTTCTTTGTATGGGGACGGCTAGATCCATTCCTTTCTGGGTCTGCCATTGGATCCCACAGTAAGGAGGAGATCTAGTAAATGAACTTCCTTTTTCATTGCTTCAAGAGTATATATACTAACAAGCCAAGGACAACGGTAGAGATGGTCTAAGGTGACGAGTTGTCAGTGAGGACTAAGCAAGGTTGCTGGGTTGGTTGATTTCGGGGAAACAACGGCAGTGCTGGCAAATTTTGGAGTTGGTTGGATTTGGGGGGAAAAAAAGGAGGTCGAACATTCTGCAGCGAATTCTACGGCAGCGCGGCTGAGAAAAAATTTTGGAGTTTTTTCTCTCATCTGTTTGGACGTAATCGGTGGCTATGGATAGAAGTTTGATTTCTTCGCGACGGTATTTTACAACTCGTCAATAGTTGTGATGGTACGTACATACCAAATTTACTCTTCTCCATAATGGTCACGATTAATTTAGCTTGGATAAGCTCATCCAGGGAAAAAAAGGCGAATCGTGCAGTCCACTGTAAATAGAATATTCCCGAAGTTGGATGAATGAACCCATCGGGACCGAGTACCATCCAACAAACCAAACGACATCCCACCAACAAAACCCGTGTATACAGAGTTGTTTTTATTTTTCATTGGTACATGGGCGTGGGTCTTGGCTTATAATGTGTATCAGTGTATTTCCGTTTTCTGTTTCTTGTAAGACCTAATGATAAAATTTGTCAATGCCATGGGTGGTACCGGATGCTGGTATGCCCCGGCACTCTTAAAATTTTGATAAGTTGTATATGATCATCTCTTTAATGTGCTAAATTTATTTATTGAATTGGTTTTGATTTTGATGGTTTGGGATTTTTAAGACCTTAGAACTATTTATATTGCGTTTTTAGCAAATTTCAACTATATGTGTTGAATTTACGATGTTACGAAATAATTGTAGAAGACTTCAGAGTTGCACGTGTGAAAGGTGCACATCTAACAAAAAAATTCTAATTCCGTCACTGGCCAATCCGGTATACTTTATGAAACACCCCAAAATTTCAAAAATTAGCATTTTGTTTTTATTTAGATTTTATTTGAATTTTTTTCTTGAATTTATTCGTTTTTGTTTGGATTTGTTTTGAACCCTTTCCTTTTGGGAAATTATCTGTTTTGAGCGCCTTCCCTTTTCAGCCTTTCCCCTTTTTGGCTCGACCTATTTTCCCTCCGGCCTGGCCTACCATTTTCCCGCCCGACCTGATCTCCTGCTCGACCCGCTCCCATTTCTCCCACACGCCACTAAGCCCAACCTTCACCTGCCCAAATTTCTAGCCTTCTCCCTCACAAGACACCACCGTCTTGGTTCACCGACGACACAAGTCATCTTCCCCAAAGTAGGCACTATCGCCTCCACTCGCCATCAAATCGCCGCAGACTTTTTTTCAGTGTGCAGACGCTGCTCATCGCCATTGGCCCGTCCCATCGCCACTGAACCCCGCCTCGCGCCGCCCTCTCTGGTCAGCTTTTTGGCTAGCCTTGAGCCTCCCCCGTGTCGCCCTTCGTCGCCGAAGTCATGATGCAGCCCCTTCGTCGTTTTCCCCGGCCGCCGGCTATAAATAGCCCCCCCCCCCGAGCCCATTCTTCCCCTCCCCGAGTCTGCACCAAGCTTCTCCTTCCGTTTTTCCCACCCATTCCCTCTCTGGCGCATTGCTCCGCCCGCACCACGATCGTCCTCTTCGGCCCCGATCAACCTCCACCGCCCGGCCGCTCCGCTCACTCCCCCACCCAACTCTCTCCCGATTCGAGTTCGCCGTGAGCACCTCCACCCTCCCCGCCAACCCATTTCCTCCCTCGCACCCCAAATCACCTGATCGCCACCCGTCTTCCTCGTGTCCGGCGGTTTTTCCCTGTCGCTCGCTCGCTGCCCCTCGCTCTCTCAGGTTTCGGTACTGCAGCCATCCTCTCCCGTCGCCGTCCACTGGGCCCGCTCGTCGATCCTCCTTTAACCCTCACATCGCTAAGCTCGCCTGCGTCGCTCCGCCCTCCCTCCGTCTCTCTGAAGCGAACCCGGTGACAAGATTCCCCTTCCACGCTAAACCGCCCCGCCGTCGACCCACTCGCCCAACCCCATTGCCGAGCTGGGTCTAGGTCCTCCTCTCGCTGCAGGGTATGCCCATCTGCTCTCGATGCTTGCGTTGCGCCCAGGGCGAAGTCTTGAGCATCTTGTCACCCACCAAAGACAAAGACTCTTCTTAATTTCGTTTTCGGATTTTCAATTGTTTAAAAATCTGAAAAATAGTTAAAAATCCCCAAAAATCCAAAAATAGCCAAAAAATACATATCCTTGACCAGTTCGAGCTGCTGAGTCCAAAAATGATCTCCGTTTCGCCAAACCAAGTCCAGAAAATTCCAAAAATACCCTCGAACCCTGTTCCGGCCATTTTCTCTCCTGTTCCTTTTTTGGATTTTCTTTCTCTTGTTGTTTTTGTTCGTTTATTTATTGATTGCGTTTTCCCACGCTAGATTCGACGTCGGGACAACCGTTGGCACAAATCTCAAAGCAGGAGCAGTACGTGGGGCCATCACAAGAGCCAGAGCAGTTCTTGGAGCCGCGCCAGGAGCAAGCGCCGTTCGAAACCAGACACGGCATCGACCGCTTCTCGCTAGGCGAACCCCTAACCCCGCAAGGCAAGCCACACTCCTTGAACATGTTTGATCCCATTATTCCGTATAATTACTGTATGTATGTAGTTATTGCATTTGTCTGTAAATAGAGTAGAAATCTAAAAAGGAGCTAGTTTGGAAAGACTTGACTAGTTAAAAACCCACCCCCTTGTTAAGACCATGTTGATTATGCCATATTCAGTTATAACCCTAGGTTATCATTAATGAACCACCATAGGTTAGCTATAATAATGATCATTACTTTTCATTTATTGCTCAAAACTCGTTTTCAAAACCTGCTACAGTTTGGGGGACAATATTGGGTGGACCACGGAAGGTGAATGCTGGCCCAATCCCCAAATCGATGACATGCCCAGTGTGGTGTGGAAAGGGTACAGGAGGTACCGGTGGTGCGGTGTGCGTCGGACTGTGTCTTCGGCAATTAAGGATCAACCCCTGGGCAAAGTAAATAACCTAGTCCCCTATCAACCACAAGTTGGGTCGGTCGGCTCTGTTGGCTTGATCCACGTAGCCCGGTATATTGTCTTTCTCCTTGGAATACCTATAGGAGGTAGCTGCCATTCTGGGAAGAGAATGGCCCGCGAAGCGACTGGGGTGGAACGAGAATGGGGAAGCCATTCGCCGGTTCTCACAACAGTAGGTGTCCACAGTATGTCCAGGTCGCGCCTCCCGCATTGGCCCATGGGATCCTGGAGACTGTGGGCCCAAGTAACCTACTGGGTAGGAGCTAAAGAAGGGAAATTCAATGAAAGGTTATGTTCATCTCGGTCGGGCCGCATGCATAAAAGTTGCATGTTAATTGCGTGGCACTAATGACCGTAGATATCTTGTGGGTAAAGTTGAGTAGCTCTGCAAAGTGATCTAAATGGTATTCGAATACGCCGTGCTTCCGGTTAATGAAGCTGAGTTAATTTAGGGTGATTCCTGTAACTGAGCTTGAGTAGTTTTAATAATAAACTTGCCGTAACCTGAATTTTGTTAATAAATCAGTAGTGGTGTTGTGATAATGATGATGATTGATTATTATTATTTCTTTTGTACTATACTAAATCCTAGCTCATGCATCCACCAAATATTTAAACTTGTGCTAGTTCCTTGAAACTCCGTGCATGTAATATTCAGAGTTTCCGTGTGGTTTGTTGAGTACGGTTGTGTACTCACCCTTGCTCCTAAATCCATCTTTTAGAATTTCAAGAAGATGACGAGTCCCAGAAGAACGTAGATGGCGATGTTATTTGGTTTTGAAGGTCTTGATCTATCTGCTCAAGCCTTTCCTGTGGTTGTTTTGGTAATGTATCTGGTGCCAGCCGCACCTTTTGTAAAACTCTGGCCGTTAGGCCCTTAATTTATCTATCAAATATTCGCATTTACTTTTATGTCTGGTAATGTAGACTTGGTTACCTACAGCTAAATTTCTGGGTAGCTGTGAAGGTATTTATACGCACCCCCCTAAAAAGGGCGGTCCGTTACACTTTATAGTTGAAGTCATGCACTCAAGTTAGGCCATGTATGCAAGATGTATCTCTTGATCTATGGCATGTCTTTCTTATTATCCAATTCACTTGCTTTTACCCCTCTCTTATCTCTTTGCTATGCACACGAGTTGTGCATCAATCAATGGTAAATTGACAGTGGCTTAGTTCAAGTGTTTTTTGCATGAATATTCCTCAAACTTTTCAGTGTCATATATGATGCGAGAAGCTTGTTATATCCAAAATCCCAAATAGAAAAGTAACAGCTGATTCACTGATATCATTGCTTTAGTTTGTACTAAATAATTGTGCTAAAATTTGTACAGTAAACATTCATGTTTCATGGCCACTGGGTTACTCCAATGAATATTCATTTTTTTAAAACCAAATTGAATATTCATCTTGATTTCTTATCAATTCACAATGATACGATGAGATAATCACCAAGCTGTCTTTCCCTTATCATTATTTCTTTTTTTCACGGGTCTAGTTCCACGGGCAAAGTTGCTACTGTCACTTGGAAGTAGGGATGAAAGCGGAAACGGAATTTCCGACTGTTTCGGAGAAAAACGCAACCAAAAGCATTTTTTCTGAAACGGAAAAGGAAACAGAAAATATTGGTATGGAAACATAAACGGAAATTTTTGTCAGAAACGGAAACGTGAGAGCCATTTTTGACAAAAACAAAAACGGAAAAGGAAATTCCGTATAAATGAAATCGGAAATTTTGTTGGAAACTTGGCCCACCTGGCCCAAAAAGAAGGAGGGAGAATTTACATTTATTTTTGAATTAAAATAATTTTATAAATACAAATGGCTTTATAGAAAATATCAAATAGAGTTCAAAAATGTTGGAAAAATTGTCAAAAATACTTTGGAACATTTTGAACCTAGGAAAATTATTTTTAGCATAATTTTTTTCATTTTTCATGAATAAATTAATTTTATAAATCTAAAAATAGCAAAAGCGGCATTTATAAACTCCGAAAATCCAAGATAAATCTTAAGAAATCATAAATGAATATTGAATAATAATATGCAAATTTTAGGTGTTACACCTTTATAGTTGGAGGAGGATGTCAATGATAATAATATAGAGTAGGACATAATGGTCTAATCTAGGGATAAACAACGAGCCTTTAGTCGACAAACTTGAGAAAAAACTTCCTACTCGATATCGATGAACATAACATTGTTCTTGTGTCTGTCTTGAAGGTGGAATGAGTTACATGGCCTTTTGTGGTCATGTGTATTGTGATCATGTACTATGTTCTTGTGGAATTTTTCACTTTCGTTTCTATATCCGCTTCATACCGTTCCGCATTCATTTCCATCACTATCCGTTTTCGGGGTTTCCGATTTTGTTTTTGTTACCAGTAAAAGATGTGGAAACGGAAATAGAACGACCATCTACCGACCGTTTCCGTTATGTTTTCATCTCTACTTGGAAGTACTACCTTTTTTTTCTGGGATTTGGCCCTCGATCCGATTGTTGTCACAGTTTCTCCTTTTGCTGTTCTATAAGTGGGTAAGCTCTCTAATCTCTTCTTTCGTGTGCTCACACATATAGTCAGTATGTCCTTTGCTCCTAATTTTTTTGTGGGTAGCAATTCATGGACTATATTTTGACACGGGCGTGCATATACACTGTAAAGCT
This sequence comes from Guadua angustifolia, assembly GCA_036346375.1. NCBI lineage: Eukaryota > Viridiplantae > Streptophyta > Magnoliopsida > Poales > Poaceae > Guadua > Guadua angustifolia. The sequence goes on from CM070517.1 coordinate 44,743,124, forward strand.
TAATTAGAAAATCAGTGTTGGTATCTGATTATAATGTTAAGAAAAGTCGATAGAACTGTAAAAATAGATTGCTCAAAGATAGAAATAGCTGATATGGGATGCCATGTATATCCCTCAGAATCTGTAATTGCTCAGTATCAGCGATCAGCCGATCCTGTGCCGTTGTCGCTTTTGGCGACTATTTTGACTATATATATATATGTTGATGGAGAAGACCTGGGTGTGGGTTCTTCCTCCTTTGTCCACAATTTCTTTTATGGTATCAGAGCCACACCACATCATGTCAATGCCCAACTCCGCCATTGTTAGTGTTGATTCTTCTTCCTCTAGTGGCATCCTGCCGATGCCCTCCTTTGCTCAATTGATCAGTGTCAAATTGACGAGATCAAATTATCTATTGTGGAAGGCTCAAATCCTGCCATATTTACGTGGTCGGGTCTTCTTGGATATGCCGATGGATCGGTTCCTTGCCCACCCGCAATGATTTCTCGAAATCGTCGAAGGACAAGTTATTCAGTTGTCAATCCTGAATACACAAGGTGGATCCAGCAGATCAAATTGTGCTAAGCGCTCGCTTGCATCTCTGATCAAGAAATCTTGTCTCAAGTCTTATTCGACAACATCTGGCGATGTATGGAGTGCATTAGATCGGATGTTCTCCTCCGGTTCTGTGCACGTGCCATGCAAATTAAACCACTCTCCAACACAAAGAAGAATGATATGTCTATGTCCGAGTATTTTGGCAAGATAAAGAATCTTGTAGATGTTCGGGGTCCATCGGCAAGCAATCGGATGATGAAGACATTACCTCTTATATCTTGGGAGGTCTTGATTCGAATATGATGCTCTCGTGGCGTCTATTTGCACAAGACCGATCCAATCTCACTCACGGATCTTTATGCTCATCTTCTCAGCTTTGAGATGAGGAAAGAGCTAAATACTTCAGCACTGCAGACTTCATCTGTCAATAATGTTCAGCGTGGTCGCGGCCGTGGTGGTGTCTATCGAGGCCGTGGCAATAATCGAGGTTCTGGTCGTGGAAGACAGGGAGAGAACAATTGGTCAAGTGGTTTTCAAAATTCAACTCAGGGCAATCCTCAGGGCAATCGGTTGTTCCAGAATTCATCTCAAGGAAGTCGGCCAATATGTCAAGTCTGTGGTAAAACTGGACACACTGCACTTAGATGCTACAACCGGTTTAACCATGCTTTTCAGAGTGATGATAATCGTTCTCCTGCTATGGTGTCTTCGTCATACGTGGATGATCCAAGTTGGTACACTGATACTGGTGCTACGGATCACATCACCAACAACTGGATAAGCTATCCTTCAAGAAGGAGTATCACGGCAAGGACCAACTTCATGTAGCCAATGGCACAGTTTGCTAATCTCACACATTGGTCATTCTCAAATTCAATCTCGAATAGACCTCTTCACTTGAATAATGTCCTTCATGTACCTAACATAAAGAAAAACCTCTTATCGGTTCATCAATTCACTAAAGACAACAATGTTTTCTTTGAATTCCATCCCGATCAATTCTTTGTCAAAGATCAGTCACGAAGACTCCACTTCTTCGTGGCAAATGTAAAGGGGCTTGTATCCTCTTTCACCTTTGATGGCTACACCAAGCAAATCATCCTTCTCACCGTCAAGACTTCCATTGATCTATGGCATCGGCGCCTAGGTCATCCATCATTTTCGATGAGTCAATCGAGTTCTTCAAGAGAGTCAACTTCCGTTAGTTTGAATAAAGACATTGTAACTGCTTTGCAATGCATGTCGAGGCTAAAAGCCACCAATTACCTTTTTCAGTTTCAACTAGTGTGTCTAAGTATCCTTTAGAATTGATATTCTCTGATGTATGGGGACAAGCTATCACCTCCTATGGGGGATACAAATATTATATAAGTTTCATTGATGATTTTAGCAAGTACACTTGGATCTACCCCTTGAAATCCAAAGCTGGAGCTTTGTCCATTTTTCTTCAATTTCAAAAACATGTTGAGCGTTTATTAGATAGAAAAATTATTCGACTCCAATCAGATTGGGGTGGAGAATATGTGGCTATCAATAAATATCTCAATCAAGTTGGTATCTCTCACCAAGTGTCCTGTCCCCATACACATCAACAAAATGGCGCCGCCGAACGAAAACACAGACACATAGTTGAAGTAGGTCTCTCCTTGCTGTCTCAATCATCCATGCCACTTAAATATTGGCCAGAAGCATTCCAAACAGCCTGTTTTTTGATAAACCGTCTTCCTAGCCGTGTTATACAATATGACACACCCATTCATAAGCTTTTCGGCACTAAACCAGATTATCCTTTCCTCAAAACCTTTGGATGTGCTTGTTGGCCAAATCTAAGATCATATAATGTTCACAAATTTCAGTTTCGTTCTCGCCAGTGTGTCTTCTTGGGCTATAGTCTTCTACATAAGGGATACAAATGTCTTGATAGGTCTACTGGCCGGGTTTACATTTCTAGAGATGTCATCTTTGATGAGAATGTGTTTCCTTTTGTCTACACACAATCTCAACCAGTGTCTGCCATTTCACAATCGGATGTTCGCTTCTGTGCCTTTGGTCTCTCCCGAGAGTTCCTCTCAGACCTATCCCAACTACCTCACCAATCACGAGATTGTCTCTGAAAATGATCATGAATGTGAAATTAGTCCACATGTGTCTATGACTCATCGATGATGCAGTGTGCGTGATAATGTTTCTTCCAGTGAGGTCCTGACATACTCCAGATTCTCCAGTCGAACTCGACTGGACCATGTACTAGGTCTCAACATAATATTCGAAGCCAAAAGAGTTTACAGATGGGACGGTGCGCTATCCTCTCATAGGGCGTCGTGCATTTCAGATTGATGATGTAATCATTGCGAACCGACAACCTACACCGATGTTTGTTCAACATGAGTGTTGGCGCCAAGCAATGGATGATGAGATTCAAGCTCGGGACATAATCAAACATGGCACCTTGTGCCTCGCCAACAAATCGAATTTAATTGATAGCAAGTGGGTCTACAAGATCAAGCGGAAGGTGATGGCACCATTGACAGTATAAAGCGCGTCGGTTGCAAAGGGGTTCAAGCAAAAGTATGGCATAGACTATGATGACACTTTCGGCCCTGTGGTCAAGCCGACTACTATCCGACTTATTCTTGCTCTTGCTGTTTCCCGGGGATGGAGTCTTCGCCAATTGGATGTCCGCAATGCTTTTCTTCACGGTATTCTTGAGGAAGATGTCTTCATGGTTCAACCGCAAGGATATGAAGATCCGCAATACCCTCAAAGATGTCTCAAACTTGATAAGGCACTTTATGGACTCAAGCAAGCTCCACGAGCTTGGTTTTCCGCCTTAGCTCTTGGCTCTTTGGAGTTTGGCTTTGTTTCCTCTGGCAGATGCTTCCTTGTTTATTTACCAAATAAATGGAGTTGTCATGTACATGTTGATTTATGTTGATGACATTATTGTGGCCACTCCTCCGAAAATGCCACCGTTTCTTTCTTTCAATACTCTTGAGCGACCTTTGCTATCAAGGATCTTGGTGCTCTCAACTTCTTTCTTGGTATCGAAGTTGTAGCAAGACAGGAGGCAATACTATCACTCTTACACAACGCAGTATATTGGTGATATCCTTCGACGAGCAAAAATGCATAATTGTAAGTCCAGCTCCACTCCTATGGTTGCCACAGATAAGTTGTTCGCTACCAAGGCGCACTCACCGTCATCTCATGATGTTTCTCACTATCGAGTATTGCCGAGCATTACAAGATGTGTTGATTACTCGTCCGGACATATCCTTTGCGATCAATCGGGTTTGTCAATTCTTGCATGCACCAATCGAAGATCACCGGATAGCGGTAAAACGTATCCTGAGATATCTGCAAGGCACTCAAGCTATGGGTTTAGTTTTTCAGAACTCTGAATCAACTCTCATCAGTGCCTTCTGTGATTCGGATTGGGCAGGGTGCCCGGATGATCGTCGCTCAACCGGCGGATTCGCAGTTTACTTTGGTGCAAATCTGATATCCTGGAGTTCAAGGAAACAGCAGACGGTATCTCGATCAAGCACTGAATCTGAGTATAAAGCTATAGCAAATGTGACAGCGGAAGTTATATGGATTCAGTCTCTATTAAAAGAGTTGGGCATTTATCAATCTAGACCACCGTCTTTGTGGTGCGACAATTTGGCGGCTACATATCTCTCTACAAATCCAGTGTTTCATGCGCGTACAAAGCATATTGAGGTGGATTATCATTTTGTTCGTGAAAGAGTAGCTCGGAAGATGCTTGACGTAAGGTTTATATCTAGCCGGGATCAAATTTCAGATATATTCACAAAACCACTTCCAGTACGCAGTTTTGAATCTTTCTGAAGCAATCTCGATTGAGGGAAGCTGTAAAAATAGATTGTCCAAAGATAGAAATAGCTGATATGGGTCGCCATGTATATCCCCTCAGAATCTGTAATTGCTCAGTATCCAAGCGATCAGCTGATCCTGCTGCCGTTGTCGCTTTTGGCAACTATTTTGACTATATATATATGTTGATGGAGAAGACCTGGGTGTGGGTTCTTCCTCCTTTGTCCACAATTTCTTTTAAGAACACCTTAATATTATATATGAATTTGTGTTCAGCATGCTACAATTGGAATACAGAATACGCATGTTATATCGCCACTGTTTGCTTTGGTCTTTAATTTACCTATGTGTAGCACTTCATGGACCATATTCCGACACTAAATATATTGTAGAACTAGAAAAATCAGAGTTGGCTATGTTCTGGTTGTATTGACATATTGTATAGCAGATTTGATTGAACGCCTTACGGTTTGATATGAATTTGTGTTCAATATGCTACAATCGGAATGAAGACTGCACACTTTCAGCATTACAAATTGCACACTTTCGCATATCACCCATGCAAATTAAACTCTTGTGTCCCAATGGATTACCTTGTTCAGAACATTTTCTGCCCTTGATTTTGAATCTTTACAAGAAACAAAATTTTGAAAGTTGCACTAATATTAAAACATGAATGAAAGATAGATAGTGATTGAGTAATGTATTCACTTGTTTCAAGATTTGTGCAACTTGTATCGCAGGGTGATGCATAGAATCACTACTCTAAATATTATAGAATTATTTTTCTTTTTTGTTTCTTCATCTAATATACAGAGGGAGTCTTTTTGTGCGTGGTAGTTGTTGCTAATGCCTTCTATAACATTTGAGTTGACTGCAGGTATTTGTCTTCTGAGTTTTGTGCATGATGCAAGCAAGCAGACACTATGGCTGACCTGATTTTTTCAATGCAGTATTTTGGACCAAGTTTTGTACATGATGCAAGGAAGGCACCAGTGTCGCCACCACCCTATACATTGATCCATATGAGCTACTGGAAGACGAGAGCCCTCCCCGATGAGTTCTGAATCTATAGGGCACAAGAACAGGAGCATAAGCGATCATAAAAAATGATCATGCATAGCTCGATATTTTTCTCCTTTTACTAGACATGTAGTTGTAAATGCTAAGATAGCTGTAGACTGTTATTATCTAACATTTCACATTACATCTGTGATAAATCTCACTACATAAAAAGCCATGGAACACTTGGCATAATATTTGGAACGATTGTTCCATTAGGATCAAGGAAGGCAATTGGTTACACAGACCATGGATTTTCAGTGTCTTAGAGCCTGCACAACAAAATAACCCAGTGGTCTTAAAATCATTACGAAATCAGGGCTGACTTGAAATAACGTCTCATATTTTACATGCATGCATGCAGCAAGGCATTGCATCACCTTTGAAGCTACTGTACATTCTGACTTGAAATAAACCAACGAAATGGCAACTGCTGGACATGCAGTTGTGAATGCCAAGCTAGCTGTAGACTGTTATTATCTAACATTTCACATTATATCTATGATGAATCTCACATAAAAGCCATTGGTCGTGCATTCTTTTGCACCATCTGTAACTAAATCCAGACTCTTTAGTTTCTCATAAACTGAAAGCAAGGCATTGCTGGAATCCTGACTCTGTAGCATCTCGTGAGCCAAGAGTTGGGGTAGAATGCCATGAAACACTTGGCATACCATTTGGAACGGTTGTCTTAGAGCCTGGCTGCACAGACCACGGATTTTCAGTGTCTTTAGAGCCTGCACAACAAAATAACCCAGTGGTCTTAAAATCATAATAAATCAGGGCTGACAATGACTAGTCACTAGCGTTGCCAGAAAGGGTAAATCCACTCGAGTGTAGGGTTGTTGGGATTCATGTCGAGTGCTTTCCGAATTGCAGCCTCCGCAGCCTGTACCTCCCCAGGCTCGGCATGGTACGACGCCGTGTTAACAGAGACACGCTCAAGGGATGACAGGTTCTCCAGGCCGAGGTTGAAATCACCAAATTGATCCATTGTCTCCCGCACTCCAAACTCCAACTCAAGGGTTCGGAGCTTTTGCATAGCTCCTTGTGCAAACACCATCTCCATGGTCTGAACACCAAATTCGAAGCACGTTAGGCACCGGAACTGATCACCGCTGTGAATGGCCATCCTTTCGTCTCTGCCTTGTGTGGGTTGCTCCACCCATAAGAAGAGATTACTGAGAGATGGTATGCCCCCAAGGACTTGAAGGTCCTCCACTCCCAGTGTTTCTAGACTGATAGACAGGTAGGAGAGGGAGGAGAGTTCAGTCATCCATCTTGGCACCGCGTAGATGAACACACAAGACATATCAATGGACCGAAGCTGTTGAGACCCCAGCGTTAATTTGTCACATAAAGAAGCTAGGCCATCACAGCCTTCTATACTTAGGACCTTGAGACTGACTAAGTCGTGTAGACATTGCAGGAAAGGTTCCCCGTAGCTCTCCTCCCATTGATCGAAGAATATATACACGCACCTTAGCTTGGTCAGCCTGCCCAGATCATGCAACATGGTTGGAGACCTGATACCGATACCTGGCAATTCTTCTAGACATTTTAGATCCCCAAAGCCATATGGTAATCTCGTATGATGGGCAACATTCAGGTACACCAGTTGTCGTAGTTCAAGAAAGGTCGATGGCAGGCCTTTTATTGCAGTCTCACCTATGTCTAGTATTTTCAAAAACTGTAGATTCTCAATCTCTTTCGGGATCTCAGTGATAGATGTCCCATGTAGCCACAAGTACCTCAGGTGAAACAAATTGCAAATAAGCTTGCAATGATGATTATCCAGTAGCCCACATCCAGTTAAATCCAATGCACGCAAGACTGGAAAGCTCGAAAGGGCTGGCAACAAATTGAAAGCTTGCTCGAACACAGTGAGTGACCTCACATGGGTCAAGCTCATGGTTGATAGCTGCTTGACATTCTCTTCCGTTATGGTTCGGAGGGATAGTCGACGTATCCTTCTTGGTAGAGACATGGGCTGCTGACCACCTAATGTTGTTAGAAAATGCTCCTCATTTGACAGAGAAGTGATGAGATCAAGCACCATGTCATGCACACGACAAGATCTCCCGTTAAAATTATCAATATTTACTGGTTGGATCATACTTCTGTTAATGAGCTCATCGAAGAAGTGCTCTCCTATTTCATACAAACTCTTCCCCTGTTCTTTGTGGACAAAACCTTCACCAACCCATTTCCATATCAAATAATATTTACGAATCTCATAATCCTCTGGATACATACTTAGGTACAATAAGCATGTCTTTAGATGTGGAGGCAGATCATAGTAGCTGATACATAGTATCCTTCTCATATCCTGCACATGAAGACTATCCTCTAGCCCAGAACCCATTGATTGGTACACCTTGGACCAGTACGTCAGTGTATTTTCCCTTCCCTCTTTACCAGCCAACATACTAGCTATTGTAATTATTGCTAATGGTACACCGCCGCATTTCTTTAGGATATTTTCAGATACTTCAGCCAATTGACTGGGAGGAAATTTGTCTTCATTGCCAAATATTCTTTTGTAGAATAACGTTTTAGAGTCAGCAGGAGAAAGAGGTTCTAGTTGATAAACGCCTCCGGCTTGTTCAGCAACATCAAGAATGCGAGTTGTTGTGATTATTCTACTTTCACGTTCATTCTCAATCAAAGCATACTTGATTCTTTCCCATGTAGAATTATTCCATATGTCATCAATAACAATTAAGTACCTATTAGGGGATACCAGAGGACCATATATTAGTAAAACTCTACAGAAGTTTTTTTTCTGTGAGCACAATCGAGATATTCATGTGAAAAAAAATATGTCAATAAAAAAAGAACAAAAGCATTCTCAGGTCTTTGAGGATAGTGTTATCAGCATTTAGTCAAAATCAGCATGCCTAAAGAAATGCCTCTTATTCCAGAGACAAAAAACATCATGTAAAAAGAGAACAAAAAGCATTATCAGGTCTTTGAGGATAGTGTTATTAGTAAAAATCAGCTTGCTTAAAGAAATGCCTCTTATTCCACAGACAAAAAACATCATGACGAATGAAGATAGAAACAGAGAAATACAATATATAATGAGCGCGTCTTTCTATTTGGCACTCATTGATGGCTCTATCCGAAGAGTTTTTAACTGGTCGGCAACATCAACGGGAACTTCCCTTATTTGCTCATTGGGTTGAAGAGTTGTCTTTAGTCTCTCTGTCTTGTTAGATTTATAAGACTTTTCTGCATCATTAGCATTACTTAATGGTAATTGATCAACACTTTCAATTGACTTGCGATCACAATTAAGCGTAATAAGTTGGTTACCTTGCACATTAATTACGTCTTTTGGACCAAAAATCTTTAAGCTGTGGTAAACATGATGAGTTGTTGTCATAAACTTGGTTAGCAAAGGTCTACCCAGAATGGCATTATATGTTGATTCAAAATCAACAATTTCAAATGAAAGTAACTTTGTTCTGAAATTGTCAGTATTTTCAAAGGTGATGGGTAATAGTATCTGTCCCACTGGAGTTATTAAGGGACCAAGTACAATCCCAAAGAATGGGTTTGTAACAGTCTTATCTTAGATCGAGGGATTTGCATATCATCCAAGATATGGATAAAAAGCAAGTCCAAAGAACTTTCTTTGTCAATTAAAACTCTTCCAACTTTGCAGTTATTAATAGTAGGAGAAACTAGTAATGGAAGTTTTCTAGGAACTGACATACCTTTTGGGCAATCTTTCCTATTGAAGGTGAGGTCGACATCCGACCACTAGGGATACTCTGGTTTTCCAATCCAGTTGTCGATGATGTTGATTTCCCTCCATGCAGTTTTGAACTGCCTTTTTGAAGTATATGTAGATGAACCTCTGAATATAACATTGACATGATTGTCAGCCTTTTGATAGTCATTTCTTCTTCGCCATCTATATCTTTATTGCCTGATTCTTCTGGTAAGGTAGGCATAGGGCCCTTACCAGAGTAGAAATCTTCCATGCCCTTTGCCAAGTACGGCAATTCTGCAAGTCGTGTTTGGATACCCTGGGTAATGGACACCAGCGATCATTGCCATTGGTTGCACTAGGTTTCTTGGAGCTGAATTGTTCATCCAATTGACTTCTTCCAAGGTGCCTTCCCCTTGGAGTACGTAGGTTGTTTTGAGACGCTTGAAACTTCTCGTTGAAAATGCTTTTTGTTTTTTTTCTTATTACTACCCTTGCGATCTTTAGATTTGGAAATCTTTTTCATCCTCTGTTCTTCTCACCCTCGGAGGCCAGGTTGTGGTGGAGCATGGCCCTTATCAACCATTTGGTTTCACTCAATAGCCTCATGAGCATCTGAGTATCGGTCTAACATATTGAATAGCTTTGGTATGGTAGACAGCGGATGAATGTTAAGATCTTCAGTGAACCACTTATAATAGACAACCTACTTAGAGGCATGTATCATAGAACTGTCAGACATATTAGGAATGGTATTATGCACTTCAACAAACCTCTTAATGAATTATCGCAAATATTCAATAGAAGTTTGGTGAAAGTGATACAAATCATCTTCTTTACCTGGCTTGGCATAGCAACTTTTGAAATTATTTAAAATTGCATAGCACAAAATTTTCCAACTAAAAATAGAACCTTTTGGCTGATTAAACAGCCAAGTTTGTGTTGATCCTTTTAAAACAGTAGGAAGGTAGTTGGTCATTACCTTTTTCATCACCTCCAGCAGCCTGGATAGCGGTAGTATAAACATTAAGGAATTCCGATGGATTTTAAGTTCCATCAAAACTCTCCAGAGATTTCGGCTTAAACTTTTTAGGCCAGGTTACATTTTTGAGCCTAGGGGAAAAGTTTTACATCTTGTATACGGGTCAGAACGTAATCGTTCATTAGGAGCTTGGTCCATGTTCTCAGGAGAACGAGATCGTCGCCGGTCATGATTAGAAATTTCACCCGGGGCAAGGCATTCAAAGATGCTTCTCTATCGTGGACCTCCTCTTCACTGGTGGTTAATGCCTTACTGACGCTGACCAGACGAGTATCCCTCCATGCGAGATTTGGTCTGAGATCTTATAGACATAAACCTTACTTGTACCTCGTTTGTGGCTTCTTGCAGGTCAGCAACAATAGACCATATGACGATTGTGTCAAGTACATCTTCCCTCTCCGTTGGATGATTAAGAATTTCATTTGATAAAATGCTAATTTTCTCAACGGGAGTTGTTTGTTGTGAGCCACTTTGAGCAAAGTTGGAGTCTCTTACCAACGCTTATGGATGTGGTAGTGTCATTAATGTATCTTGACGAGGTTGTCCTCCAGAGACTCAAAATCTTCGTGAGGTGCTTGGTTGACTCTGGAAATACAAGCGTTTGGCCTCATCAATATACTTTTGTTTTTCTGCCATACGTTGCTCATATTCACTCTGAGCAGTTTTTTCGGTAGTTTCTTAAGCTTCACGTTCTTCACATTCCACCCATTGTCCATCTATTTCACTGGTAATCGTGCAAGCGCGGAAACTCGAGTAAACAGAGGGTGTTAATCCTCCATCTTCATCTGATGATGGTGTGTAATCTAAACCTTAGAGACGATCTTCCAAGGTTGAATTATTCAGAAGGTTATCACTACCTTTCGACATATTTTCATTGTCAATTTCCATGGAACATTCCTCATGCATATCTTCCTCTGAATTTACCAGAGTAATGAGAGTTTTACCTTTTGGCACGTAGGGTGATTGCACTTCGGTCTCTATCTCTGCCTCAATCTTTGCTAACTTTGCCGCAAAAACATATTCAGAGTAGAATCACACTTACAATGTTCTTCTGTTGGCTCATCGTCAACAATGACATGGGCGTAATTGATAAGGTCGAACCAATTTTCTTCATCCATTATAAAGAATTTCTTGATTTTGATATCCGGGGCCCTCCTTCTAGCGCCAGTTGTCGATGTCCAATACTTTAGGTCCCTTAATCGAACTTACAAAAAAATATTAACAATGGGCTCCTAGAGATCAAAATGGAGACAATGGGGAATGCTTTTTTGTTAGCCAAGCGGTTGTGAGAAAGTACATGAATTACAAGATGGTCTAAGTGATCGCAAAATGCTAATCATCGATTACAGAATGCTAAATTCTAAATTTAAGGTGTCAAAAAAATGCCAGATTGTTGATCCCTCTGAACAATGTGAATTGGCCCCCTATTTATCCTTGATGAAAAGGTGGCAGTTGTTCTCCAGAGGGGTGTCGTGCAACCAGGGGATGCCTTTCTGCCAAACGGTGTCCTCTCGTCGAAGGGTGCCTTTTCCAAAGATAAATTTTGGGTGGTTATGTGTACCTGTCAGACAGCTGTAAACACGAAGACATGTGCAGGGAGAACCGCTTGTTCCAGACCAGTTTGCTAATTAAGGCAGCCATTTCACTGGTCAGTGACAATCAGTGTGAAGAAAGGTTTTGACTTTCTTTGACTGAACTAGTCGGAGATCTAACCGTTCAGGTAGAGATGTGCTTTGTTTTAATATATTATGGGTTTTATCATAAGCCCATTACCAACGCATGGTCACGAATAATTCTAGAGGGCCTAGATAAAAAAAACAGGGTTTTTAATCCTTGTCATCTAGTGAAACTAATTTCTAAGCACTACAAAAACCATGAGCTCTCTATCCATGCAAAAATACCTAAGTTTGTGCCCTGTTTACATTTAGCTCCCAGTTAGGGTGAATCCTTTCGCAAATAAAAATCCAAATAAACACAACTCATGTAAATAAACATCAAAAATTATGAAACCACATCCTAATATCCATATAAATCCAAAGATTTCTGTTTCTGTAATTATATTTAGAGTTTGATGTTATTAACTTCTTTTACTTCTTATTGTTGTTTTGCGTTGAATTTCATTAAGACACCGACGTTCCAAAAAAATGCAACTGTCGACCCCGACTCCACCCAAGATTTCAACAAGCATGTCAAGCACCCTATTTTAATCATGTTGATCCAATTATTTCACTAAGTTTATATTGCTTTATCAAATCTATGTATGCATGCGTGTATTTTTAGTAAATGTTGCTATATTGTGAGTATTGGTATACATATCCCTCAATTCATAGAAATTTCTTAATAATTATTGTTATGTCAACCTTGATAACTCTAAGGTAGTTTTAGACATTCTAAAAATGTCAATTGGGTATAACTGAATATATATGCATTTGCTTAGCTATGCTTTAGAAATGGGATAACGGATGATCGGATATGATATTTGTTATGAATAAAAATTTTGAACATGTTGAGAAATATGGTTTCTGGTATTTTGGCATAAAGATGAAAATAAAACTATAGTTTGATGCGGGGGAGATATGGCAATAGCTAGATGTGCGAGGGATGGACTTGCATGTAGTGTAGGGGGAGTGTTCTCACCCGGATCAGATTAAGGACTAAACGTAGTGTTGTATAATCCAAGATAATTAGTTCAAGCACAAGTGCTATTATGGGATAGCCTTAACCAATTAAGTTACTTAGGTCGAATTTTGCACATTGGAAGGCCAAAGTGGTATGGGCTTTCTGAGATGGATTGCTCGAAGGGGTGCCCTCATTGAGGAGTTGAGAATAACGCTTGTTGATACAACGGTGCACGCCTTACTATGGGGATAAGTGGGGACATGACAGGAATAGATTGTCGTGAGTACAATGTTTGTATAAATATCTTCTGCCACTATAGTAAGGGTTTATCGTCGCTGGACTGGTGCAAGGTTAGGCCCAAGTGATGTAAAGGTTCATGTCATGACCTTTTGGCCACACGCCAAAGGAAGCGTGAAAACATCGGCAAAAATTGCTGATTATGTTTTGTGGGTAAAGATGTATGCCTCTACAGAGTGTAAATTTTTTTGAAAAGTCATTCTCATGGTTATGAGAAACTTGGTCGATTTTATGCTAGGGATTGGCAAAGGAAGATTCGATGGTCACAATCATGGAGGGCTATGAGTTATTACATATTATGTTATTCATACTTGCTATTTATATATCAGTCAGAACTGCTCTTACAAATTTCATTTATAATCTATTATTACTTGATATTCATATTTCAAATTTGCTTTATGTAAACAAACTTAGTAGCCTTCTCTTTTGATATAGCATGTATTTAATTATATCTTTGTAGTACACTAAAAATCTTGCTGAGTACGAAAGTACTCAACCTTAATATTGTTGATATTCAGTGCGCAAAGGAGTGGAAAACCCCGACAACATGTTCTATACCGCGGGATACAGGGATTTCACTGATGAGTTCTTCTAAGAATTTATCCTTGTCAGTTGCCTGAGGGATTGCTATGGGCATACTATTGGATTTCTATATCTTCCGCTGCACTTTGTTCAAGCCTTTCTAGGTATTATTGTATAATTACCTTCCGCTAATATATGTATAATATTGTGTGTGAATGTGATGACAATGCTGTAAATATGCGTACCAGCCACTGATGATGGAACTAGTATTGTATGCACATAAGACCTTCTTGGTATTCCAAACCAGAAGGAAGGGTCCCGCACCAACAAACCAAATGCATGATTGACCCTAGTATCTTGGACACTCCTATCCCATTCTATCACATCCCACCAGCCAAAATACTACTATCTAATAGGACATCATTTTCCACCGCAGCAGCCTCCTCCACCACAAATAAATCTTTTAGCGTTTTTGTTTTCTAATTGTGCTCTGATGCTGTATTACTAAGCTAATTTCCCTTATTTCGTCACAAGCACCTTTGTTTACAAGTATGTGAATTTCAACCCGTGGCTACTTGTACTACAATTGAGTACTCCAACATTATTCTACACCACCCATATAACAAGGGCAACGACTGTGGTGCAATCAGCCCTCCCGTGCAATCACCGTGCAATCCAACTAAGAAAAGTTTCGAAAAATTCTGAAAAAAATCATGGATGTACATCTCATCTTACCCCATCTACATATAAAATTTCATGATCAAATTCGTCCTATGCTAGAAGTTACAAAAAAGACAAATTTCTGACAAACTTATAGGACGAATTTGATCATGAAATTTTATATGTAGATGGGGTAAGATGAGATGTACATCCATGATTTTTTTCAGAATTTTTCGAAACTTTTCTTAGTTGGATTGCACGGTGATTGCACGGGAGGGCTGATTGCACCACAGTCGTTACCTATAACAAGATCTAAATCAAACATGTTCAATCGGTGACATGCCAAACTCTTAAACGGCACAAGTTCATGCAGAAATTCAAGGATTTTCATATCAAGGATAACTACTATTGCATTTTACTCATGCGCTTGGAGGGATTGTGTATATGCTACATACCTCTTGTTTTCAAGGAATTCTCTCAGTTCGCGGATGAGATGTTCTTCACCCCACGTTGCTTCGTTGATGTTACTGTACTTGCGCTTGTCAAGTTGATGGAGCATGTTCTTGAAAATCTTTTCCACATTGGAATTAAGAGAGACAGAAACAAAAGCCCAACAATCGAATTGCACCTTGAGCTTCTCATACACCAAATTGGCAAGAGTTGTCTTGCCTAATCCTCCAAAACCAACAATAGAGACTATCTTCAGTTGCTGTCTGGACGCCTCGTCTTCTTCCATGAGCCTCTTGACTAGGTCATCACTTCTCTCTTTGGTGCCAACGAGCTCTGTTGCCTTTTTGTACAGAGCTGCTAGGCGAAGGCTATCAATCGTAGTGTCAGTAGGCTTGGCAGCAATGTTATCAACCTTGTACCTTTTACGCCGCTCACTCACCTCCTCAATGCGGCTCTTGATGTCTCTGACCTCGGCGCCAATCTTGTGGCGAATCATGGCCTTCGTCAGCAGGTTGCGGCACTTATCAATGAAGCCCACGATGACACCTGTCAATGAAGCCCCCGAATTTGGCGCATGGGTGTCGACGCGGACCATGAATTTGTCGATGCTATCCTCGATGTCGTAGGACAGCTCCCTGACATCCCTCGCCCAAAGTTTGACCTGGATGTCAGGTGGCTGGTCAATCGGCGCCTCTGAAACCGTGAGAATGGCAGCCTGCATGCTCTCCAGCTCGGCTATGAGGAACATGATCTCGCCCTTGACATCCTTGTGCAGGTTGTACTCCTCTTTCAGCAGGTCGCCTAGCTTGGGCAAGAGGGTGCTCATGGCCCCCGTCACGACCTCCATCCTTGGTAGCCTTTGACAGAGACAAGAGCACGTACGGAGGAATTACTCCCCACCTCAGCTGCGACGCCGAAAGCAGGCGAGTGGAGCGGCAAACCGAGACCTGCAACATCCAAGAGGCATCGTCAAGAAACCATGGTAGCAGGGCACATACAGAACACACAAAACAGGAATCGAAACCAGCAAACCTTACCGATGGCGGCCGGGCGGCAAGCAAGCCAAACGACGACGAGCAAAACGAGCTCAGTCAACTCAATCGGCGATAAAGAAGCTAGGCAATAATGGAGCCAAATACTGTACTAGCAGAAGGCAATAAAGAAAGACGCCTCCCCCGAGTGGAGCGACGGCCGTGGGGCCGATGACCGCGACGGCGACCTCACCCAAAGTCTTACCCACCAATCGCACGCGCCCAACGCGAGTCCAATAAACAAAGATACGGTCCACTAGAAATTCTGCCTCCGGTCAAAACATAGTAATCATTTTGAATATAGGTATAATCAAATTTTTATAATTTTAATTGTTAATATATTTAAATATTTAAATTAGATACATAAAAATTATAAGT